>PVHP010000912.1:0-121843 GCA_004024765.1 Zapus hudsonius
AGGATAAGTATTTTTTTGTCTTTGGATTTCAGGTCCAACCCGAAAGATGCCCCCTAGTGCCAGCGCTGTGGACTTCTTCCAGCTCTTCGTCCCGGACAACGTGCTCAAGAGCATGGTGGTCCAGACCAACATGTACGCCAGGAAGTTCCAGGAGCGCTTCGGCAGCGACGGGTCCTGGGTGGAGGTGACACTGGCCGAGATGAAGGCCTTCCTGGGCTACGTGATCTCCACCAGCGTCTCTCACTGCGAGTCGGTCCTCAGCATCTGGAGCAGTGGTTTCTATAGCAACCGCAGCCTGGCCCTGGTCATGAGCCAGGCTCGCTTTGAGAAGATCCTCAAATACTTCCACGTGGTGGCCTTCCGCTCCAGCCAGACCACGCATGGGCTCTACAAGGTCCAGCCCTTCCTCGACTCCCTGCAGAGCAGCTTTGATGCTGCCTTCAGGCCGTCCCAGACCCAGGTGAGGCTGGCGCGTATGTGAGTGGGTGCCTGTGTGTGTAAGTAGTTTGAGTTTGAGCAGGCCCCTTTGGGTGCCCTGAGCCTTTCTCTGGCAGGATTTGGGGTGCCCTTCCTGCCTGCCTGTCCTCAGAGGTCACTTCAAGGTTGCCTCCCGTGCTACTTCATCCTGTTAATGATATGATCCAATTGTGATTGTGGGGGGACAGTTGGAATTCAGCACTCAGAGGTGCAGTGTCTCCTCTCTCCTTTCCACATATCTGCTCCCAGCCCCCTCCTTTCCACACCAGGCTTTGCACAGGCTGGTTTAGGGACTCCCATCTTGCTCTCTGAGGGTGCACATGCCTCGTGGATGCTTTCTGAATGGCAAAGGGAGGAATTGGAATTGCAGCAAATTTGGAGGTCACTGGGGCTTCATAAGTGCTGAGGTCTGCCTGGCTACTTGGGGCAGAGCCTAGAGCCTCTGACAGGGTCTGGGAGCCTAAACACCCCCTCCCCAACATAACCCACCCCCTAACCTCTGCCCATTTCAGGGTTGGTAGCTGTGGTTACTCTGGGTCCCTGCTTTCTGGGGTCTACCTGTCCCTGTCAGGATCTCAGCACCTTCCTCAGAATTGCTGTGCTGCTCTGGTATACTGAAGAGGTAGCTGTGATCTAGAGATTTCTATAACCCAGACCAGGACATTCTTGGCCTAGGATTAGCCCAGTTCCTTGACCAATTCTCAATGGAAAGAGAAGTTTAGTTCCCCAGAGCCCACATTCTGTATTCTAACCAGAAATGCCTAGGCATTGCCTGTCTCCCCCTCAATGCTAGGATCACAGGTCTGTGCCACCATGCCTGGCTTTTCCATGAGTGCTGGGGACTGAGCTATCTCCCCAGCCCTTGCCTTGGTTTCTGCAGCCGTGTTTTGGCTTTGCTACCATTTTCCACAGTGTGCCTCTGGGCATTGGTCCCAGTAAGGAAAAAATGCAATATCTGGGGCTGGAGAGATGGCTTAGCGGTTAAGGCATTTGCTTGCAAAGCAGAAGGACCTGAGTTTGATTCCCTGGGACCCACATAAAGTCAGATGCTCAAGGTGGCACATGTGTCTAGAGTTCATTTGCAGTGGCTCGAGGCCCTTGTGTGCCCATTCTCTCTCTGTGTCTGCCTCTCTCATACTCTCAAATAAAAAATACTTTCAAAAATACGTCTGGAAAGGGATTGAAGTACATGCAGCTTAGGGGTTGCCAAGGGGAAACGGGAAAGTAGGGAACCACCTTCGCCAGAAGCAGTGGGGGCCCAAGGCACCCCTAGGCTAACACAGAGCACCTAGAAACTGTGAGGGGTGGGGGTTAGAGGGACCTCCGAGCAATGGAGTGGTCACTAATGCCTCCCACTGCCACACAAGTTGGAAGCCAGCCCCTGATTTCAGTTTATAAGAGGCTGGCTATAGGCTCCAGTGCAGAGTCACGTAGTGGCAGAGATGTAGGAGGTAAGCAGCCAGGGTACCACCTCAGCCAGGGCACAAGGTGAGGGAACGCTGGGGTCTGGCTGTCATCATAGAGACCTGACTGGCCACCAGCTCCCATCAGTGTGTGGGAGGAGGATAAGTCCAAGAAACCTTCTCAGCTGCAAAGGATGGCTGGATATTTAACGTGACTCAGACTTTGTGCTCACTCCTGGGGGCTTCCAGAGTGTCTTCCCCCCCCCCCCAGTGTCCTTTTCTGCTCAGAGCAGCAGTGCCTCTCCTGAAGGCCTGCAGGGGGTGCCGTTGTCTAGGCCACCAGCATTGGCTGGCTGGCCCTTGGCTTCCATGGTTATGGTCTCTGAAGGCATACAGCCTCTCCCAGGGGAGGAGAAAACGTGTATTGACCTTGATAGAGAAAGCAGGAACGCTAATGTTCTGGTTTCCCAGTTTTTCCCTCTGAAAACCTGTCAGATTTAGAAATATGTTGCAGCCAGCACCTGTCCATAGCTGCCTCTGAGGGGATCTTCCTTTAGGCCCCTTAAGGCCAGTTAGGACTGTCTTCCTCTTCTTGTTCTTGTCAGATATGGGGATGAATTTGCTCCAGATTCCTAGGAGAGACTCTGAGCCTGCTCCTTTGCCGACTCAGCCCTGAACACCCACACTCCCACTCCCTAGGCACACACACACCTAAATAAAGCATGCCACCTCCAGAAAGTGTCCCCCTCTGAGAAGCTTTCCACCGAAGACCTAAGAATCTACCAGAAGCGATACAGCTGCATGTGTGGGTATGGTGTTCGCACACAGGTACTAATGGGAGATGTTACATTGCATCAAACTGGAACCAGATTAGTCAGAGAAATATTCCCTGGGGAGGGATTATGCAAATTAGTGAGTGATGTCTTGTGGATTATCTGTGCTGCCTGGCACACCCAGAGTGAGCTCCTCACACTGAGTGACACAGATGCTGACTGTTTTCTCCAGAGGAGAGGGTTTTTTTCCCAGCATGCATAGTTCCCAGAGCTTGGAGGACATGCTGGTAGGTGCCATGTTTCATAATTCACTTAGTGATGAGGATGGAAGGGAAGGAAAGGGAAGGATCAGAGACGCTTGTCAGCCTTGCTATGACATGGCTATGAACGTGGCTCAGTGTGTTCTCTGCCAGTCATGTAGAGTGTCCATTTTGCTAGATGGTTCCAATTGAAGCTTTGAATGTTTCATGAGCTGCAAGGAGCCAGTAAGTGTGAGAAGCTGGGCATAAGCGCCTGAGTGGCAGTGCAACCAGGCTAGCTTGCTCAGACTCCTCCTGAGCAGAGGCAGGGCCCTGGCTTGAGGTGTCCTGATCTCCAACAATTACAATCAAAAGAGGTTGAGGTGTGGTGGCACCACACCTTTAATCCCAGCACTCAGGAGGCAGAGGTAGAGGATCTCAGTGAGTTCGAAGCCATCCTGAGACTACATAGTGAAGTCCAGGTTAGCCTGGGCTAGAGTGAGACCCTACTGTGAAAAACAAACAAAAAAAGAGGGGCTGGAGAGATGCTCCCTGGGTAATGTGCTTGCTGCATAAGCAGGAGGACCTGAGTTTGGATCCACAGCACCCATGTAAAAGCTGACCATAGCTACACACACCTGCAATTCACGTCCTGGGGAGGCGGAGATGGAAGATTAGTTTACTGGTAGTCTAGCCAAATCCACAAACTCCAGGTTCAATGGGTGTATTAGTCGGGGTTCTCTAGAGGAACAGAACCAACAGAATGAACTGTAGTAAACAAAAGGGGGTTTATCGGATTTGCTCATGGCAGTCCCACAATAGCAGTCTGCAAGCCCAAGAGAGTCAAGGAACCAGCCTCCACTGACTCCACGTGGATGGAGGCCTCAGCAGTCCCAATCCAGCACTGAAGGCCTAAAGGCTTCCTGGGGAGCCGCTGGTCTTCAGGCCAGGCTGGAAGGCTGAGGGAGCTTCGTTCCAATGCCAATGAAGAGATGCACAACAAACACCAGCAACCAGGCAGGAAGGGAGGCAAGGGGAGAGATTTCTTTCCCCTTCATATAGCCTTAGGTGGGGGTCTTTCAACCCTATCCCAGACTTGTTGGCTTCCTGAGTCTCTGAAATTTCCTTCCTGCACTGCCCTTCCAGGAAGGGATATTAATTTCCAGTTTCCCTGAGCTTCCTTACATCCTGCCCCCTACTGAGAGGGCTTCCTTCCTGTGAACATCAGAGACCCACCTAACCATCACAGTAGGAGACCCTGTCTCAAAAAAAAAAATAAGAGCTTAAGTCAGTCAGCCTCTGGCCTCCATATGCACACACGTGCACACATGTGCATACATACCCACACACACGTGGCCTGACAGGGACAGAACGGATGATCTTAGCACTCAGGACCCAGAGCATCCCCCACTCTCCCATTGACAGCTTCTTCAGTTCTACTTTGAAAAAGTGTTAGCATTGTTGTTTTTTATGTATGTGTATGTGTGGTGTGTGTGCATGCCAGGCCATGATCTGATATGACCTGTTGGGAAGGTGCCAGGCCCCATGCTGCCCCAGTGGTGCGTACCTATAATCCCAGCACTCAGGAAACGGAGGTCAGAAGAGAGGATTAGGAATTCAAGGTCATGCTTGGCTACCTAAGAGTTTAAGGCTAGTCAGGGATACAAGAGACACCTTGTGGATTCCTGTCAGAAAGGATGTGATCCCTGGGGCACAGGCAGAAGCTGACACAGTTTACAGGGACAGGGTCTTGGTAACCTAGTGATGTTTCAACAGTAGACCCACTGCCTACTGAGGGGAAGCTGTGACCACAAGAGTCTGTCTTGAGAACATATGTGGGGCGGGGGGCTAAGCAACCAGTGGGAGAACTTGGCCTGTACTAGGTACTAGGGTAGAGGAAAGGAGGAAGAGAGGGAGGAAGAGAGAGTTTGGATCCACAGCACAAAGTGTGTGGTTTCTCCTTGTTTCTCACTACCACAATTTGGACCTATGGGTCTAAGTTTAATGTATGAATTTTGACTTGGTGAAAGAAGAAACTGTGGCCAATGAGGCTGTGTGTCATGGGCAGGGTTTCCTCAAAAGAAAATGGGTACCTTCCCCTGAATGTGTCTAGGCAGAGTCCAGAGAACCCCTGCTGAAGTCCCTCTACCAAGTAAGAGTTGGAACTGGGGACCCCCAGGTTAGTGATAGCAACAGTGATGATCATCTCCCCTGATGTGTGTCAAGATTCAGGCTGAGAGCTCTGTTCCTGTGTCTCCCCCCCCCCACTCCCCTAGAACACGTCCCTGTGTGGATAGGGAGACTGGATCAGAGAAGTCAGGTAACTTGGTTAAGGTCACATGGATGTCTGGAGGTGGAGGTGGGCCCGTGAGAACCTGTCTTTCCTTTCCCACAGGTGCTACATGAACCCCTCATTGACGAGGACCCTGTGTTCATTGCCACGTGCACAGAGCGTGAGCTGCGAAAGAGGAAAAAGCGGAAATTCAGCCTATGGGTCCGCCAGTGCTCCTCCACCGGCTTCATCATCCAGGTGAGCCTGGGGTGCTGGGGATGTGGAGGCCTCAGAGGGCTGGGGTGCTGGGGTTGAGGGTGCTGTGAATGGGAAGTATCGGGCTAATACCAGGTCAGTTGAAGGGGTGGCACCATTAGGCCCTGTTGGAGAGCCATTTTACTGTCTTTCCATTGCAAGTCACACTGGACCCTGATGCTCCAGCCAAAGCCAGACTGACCTTTCTGTCTGTTGGCACAGTCACACATGGCCCACCTTTGCACACTTCCTATCCCCAACAGTCTGTCTGCACAGGGCAGGTGCAGGTACAGGTTCAAGTCCAACATTACTGGTCAGCAATATCACCAGAGGGTGAACCATGAGAGGTGCCTGCCCCACCTCCCTGCCAGGCCTTTGATCTGGTGGCAGGCTCCAGGCACTGATGTGTGTGTGTTTCAGAGAGAAAGATGGCCATGCCCTGCTCCAGGACATGGGGCTGAAGGGAACAGGGGTGTACCTGAGGCAGAGGTGAGCTCTGAGAGCCAGAATGTAATTCCAAGGTAACATCACCTGTTGGTATTCATACATGCTGCTAGGTAGCACTTCCTCTGCTGGCCAGGCTGGCTGCTGACCCCATGCTCATTCCCTTCCTCCTGCTCTGTTGTGAGCCCAGGGCCCAGGCGCAAGGCTCACACATGTGCTCTGTCCTGACGACAGAAAAGAGTTCAAGGAAGATTTCACTGGACATCTCCTCAACTCTTTTGCTCCAGGGCACAGCACGGTTGGACATGTGCTCCTCGAACCATCCAGAATGTGTGTGTGTGTAGGGGGTACACCCCGTCCAGGGTCTCTTGCCACTGCAAATCAACACCAGATGCTTGTACCACTTTTTGCATCTGGTTTTATGTGGGTCCTTGAGAAATGAACCCAGGCTGCAGGCAGCTCTATTTGAAAGGTTCTGCAGAAGCATTCCCTGTTCCATTCTAGCTCCTTGCAGGCTTCCCTAGGTCCTCACCAACTCTGGGTATTTGGTTTGGGAAGGTGGGGCTCCCTGTGAAAGCATAGCGAAGGGACATGCTGGCTTTAGTATGATGGGGGGCATCCATTTATCCCTGTGCCTCTGATATCTTTGTTGTATGGAATGCAGTGTGCCCGCACATGAGAGATACAACAAGTACCCAGAGCTTCCTACCCAGTCGGCACACAACTGTTGGTTAGGAAGGTCATGGATTTTGCAAACATACTATGATTTTAAACCAGTTATGGGACTGTTGTCTTGGGTACCCCTGACGTAGCCAAGCAAGTCCTTGAAGGGAGCCTGCTGTTCTTACAGTGTCTGTCCTTCCCAGGCACTGCCTGAAGGTGGAGGGCTAGGAATACAGATGGCCTCATGTGCCCAGATGAGCACTCTGTCCTTCAACCATAGAAAGTGACTCTAATGCCCCAGGAAGAGGTTCCAGCACCAGGTGGGAACACACCTGGTGATCTTCAGCCTCATGTGACCTGAACAGAGGAACCATCCATCCATGCCACCCCCAGGCTTTCCCCTGCAGCGTGGTGGGCCAATATATTGGTTTGTGATTATTGTCATGCAGCAATTTTAAAAAATCTGGGCTGGGGAGATGGCTCAAAGGTTAAAGGCACTTGCTTGCAGAGCCTTACAGCCTGGGTTTGATTCCCCAAGACCCTTGTAAAGCCAGATGCATGAGGTGGCACATGCATTTGGAGTTTGTTTGCAGTGGCAAGGGGCCCTGGCTTGTCCATTCTCTCTCCTCCTCCTCCTTCTTTACCCCCAGTGAAGTGTATGATTTGAAAAGAGTTGTATATTTATAAGACTGTCATCTTAATTTTCCTCATATTTCAAAATTAAATGCTTTTTATATACAGAAAAAAATCAAATCAATCAATCAATAAAATACTTCTTTAAAATTCCCATGAACTGGGGAGGTGGTTCAGTGGGTAAGGAGTTGGCGGTGCAAGCATGAGGGTCTGCGCCTGGATTCCCAGCCCCCAGGTAAAGTTGACGGGCGTGGTAAACCCAGTGCTGAGGAGACAGAGACAGGTGGACCTCAGGTGCTCACTGGCCAGCCAGTCTAGTCAGACGGGTGAGCTCCAGGGTTAGTGAGAGACCCTGCCTCAAAAAGTAAACGTGAAGAGCAATAAAGGAAAAAAGGTTTCAACCTCTTTTCTCCACACACGCACGTATATGTACCTGCACAGGTGTGTATGTACCTGCACACACATGCATGTACCTTCATACACATGTATGTACCTGCACACACATGCATGTACCTGCACAAGCTCATGTATGTGCCTGCACACACATGTATGTACCTTCACACACATGTATGTGCCTGCACACGCAGATGAGTGTACCTTCACACATGCATGTACCTGCACACGCACATGTACTCCCATGCATGTAACTCACATACATGTACACTGCACACATGCAGAAAATTAAAAAAAATTAATCCCTATTTTCACAGTGTTTCTGAATCTGTGTTTGAGTGCACAGAAACATAAATGACACATCCAGTTCTATGTGTTATGTAGAGATCTGTGGTTGGCACAGACCATGGTAGTGCACACCTATAATTCTAGCACTCAGGAGGTAAAGGCAGGAGGATCAAGAATTTAAGGCCATGCAGGCTGGAGAGATTGCTCAGCGGTTAAGGCACTTGTCTGCAAGGCCTAAGGACTTGGGTTCGATTCCCCAGTACCCACCAGATAATGCCAGATGTACATGTGACTAGAGTTTGTTTGCAGTGGCTAGAGGCCCTGGTATGCCCATTCTCTCTCTCTCTCTCTTTCTCTCTCTCATAAATTATTTTTTAAAAAATATACATACATACAGCTACTTGATCCTATCTCAAAAAACATACATATGGGCTGGAGAGATGCCTCAGTGGTTAAGGCACTTGCCTGCAAAGTCTAACAACCTGGTTTCAATTCCCCGTATCCATGTAAAGCCAGATTCACAAGGTGGCGCATCTGGGGTACATTTGTAATGGCTAGAGGTCCTGGGATGCCCATTTTCTCTCTTTCTGTCTCTATCTCTCTGCTTGCAAATAGATAAATAATATTTTTCAAAAATAAAACAAACATTTATACATACACCATCATGTGAAGATGGGGAGCCAGGACCCAGATGCCTCCTGACCAGCATGGCACCCAGGGGTTCAGCACCATTTCTCAGAGCAATTTTGATAGTTTTTCTGAAGGCTTTCTTGCTGTCACTTAACTCAATGCAGAAGCAAACCTTCACATATGCTCTCTCAAGGTCACCTGTGCTTGGCAGGTGACCTCAGAAGTCATTGGACATGGCCAGTTCTGATGTCGAGGCTGGGTCTTCAGCATGCTCCCTGGGTGTTTATAAGAGCATTGCCGGCAGCACCCTCCTTGTCTGTGGGACAGCCAGGCCTTCCCAGGGCTGAGGGAGGCTGATGATGAACCCATGACTTTCCCACATGCTCTGAGGCCACATTTCCTATAGCTTCGGGCTCCGGCTGACGCTGCCCTGAGCCCACCCATCTCTGTTTCTCTGTTCAAGATTTACGTCCACCTGAAGGAGGGTGGGGGTCCCGATGGTCTGGATGCACTGAAGAACAAGCCTCAGCTTCACGGCATGGTGGCCCGGAGCCTGTGCCGGAGCGCAGCCGGCAAGAACTACATCATCTTCACGGGGCCCAGCATCACCAGCCTCACCCTGTTTGAGGAGTTCGAGAAGCAAGGTTTGTCCAGCAACCATCCCAGCACACAGCACCGAGGGGAAGGTGGGGACCGGCATTGGGGCCAGCAAAGCCTTCAGGATCGGGTCTTCTTAGCAGTCCTGTGTGTCTGGACTCTGCTGGGAACTTGGTGATCTCGAGATATATAAGTCCCAGGCTCACCATCTAGGGGGTAAAAACTCTATTAGTCTTGTGGGCACTCCTGTGTGTATTCTTTGCTGTGAGGCTGTGGCCATATAAGGCCCCCTGGCAAAACTGGGAATATAGAGTGCTTATCTAGCATTCAAAAAGTCCTGGGTTCAATTCCCCACCTCTGTGTAAACTGGGGTGTGGTGGTGCTATTACAGGAGGGTGATACTGAGCCCCCAAACCCTGAATTTGTGCCTGTATTTAAACAAGGAATTGGGCACATCAGACTGATAATGATAATTATTAAATTATTACACTTATTGAGGGAAGTAGAAAACCAAGGGAAGGAAAATGGATCCACCCACATGGTCTGAGAGCCCATGTAACAGGCCTGGAAGGAACGTGAAAAAGATTTAGAGAGGAAAGAGAAGAAAGTGCAGAGGTCCTGCCATGTAGAGGCAGGAGTGGGAGAGCTCATATGGGATTAGGGTCAGGGGAGACTTATGAGACCTGGAAGTTCAGGAGAGATGATTGGGCAGCAAAGAGCCCCTGCCCCCTTATTATGGTGGTCAGGTGAGCCTGAGAGAGCTGATTGGTCTGGGCTAGGCTCTGGCTTAAGAAGAAGCCAGCCATGACACCAAGTTTTGGGGCTGAGTTTAACCAACTACAATGTTAGGATCGGATTTAAATTCCAGGAAAGGGGAACTCCCTCCCAGGGAGAAGTTGTTCATGGAAGAACAGGTGTAGGGAGCTCCTTTAGACAAGAGATAAGTCAGATCACTGTGATCTCTAGCAAAGTGGACACTGTAAGGGCAAGGTCAAAGACCTTTACTTTTGGGGTCACCCTTACTGCCTCAGTAATTACACGCCTGTAATTCCAGCATTTGGGAGGTGGAGGCAGGAGGATCAGAAGTTTAAGATCATCCTCTGCTACATAGTAAGTTTGAGGCCAGCCTGGGATACACGAGACTCTGTCTCAAAAACGGAAACATCTTGTAGTGTTCAGCAGAAATCTTATTCTGTTTTTGCTAGACTTACACTCAGTGGTTGATTTTGAGTGATCATAAATGATATTACACTTTGGAATAAATAGAATAAAACGAAAGTACCCCACCCCAACTCTACAAAGGCCCAGAAAATGTCCCTGGTGAGAATCTGGAGGATGCCAGAACCATCAGCCATCAGCAGATGAGATCTGTGTAATGTAAGGAACAATCCAAAGGCTTTAGAAAGATTTCAGGCCCCTGGGGGCAAGATGCTTGGTTCATTCTTTGCAAAGATTGGGCAAGCCTTTCATGGCTCTGGCAGAAGTCGGGCACCTGGAAATAAAGCCTGGCTGCCATCTGCCCATGGGAGAGGGAGACAAGGGGGGTAGGGTGAAAGGCACAGAAAACATCACTGGGACAGCAGCTACTAGAATTGCATGGGTCATCTGGCCTTAAAACTGAGCCCTGGCCAGATGTGGTGGCACACACCTTTAATCCCAGCACTTGAGAGGCTGAGGTAGGAGGATCCCTGTGAGTCCAAGCCTGAGACTACATAGTGAATTCCAGTTCAGTCTGGACTAGAGCGAGACATTACTTCCAAAAAAAGAAAAGAAAAAACTGGGCCCCTGTTGGGTTTAGGGGGGACAGGTGACTTATATCTTGGGCCTTGGAAGTAGTGCTAAGGTGAGGGGCCTCCTTGTAGGCTGGGTGCAGATGTGCCCTGCCTAGTGCAGGGGGCACTGAGGGTTATCGGTGGCAAGAACCCAATGTGAGATCTGATTGTGAGGAGGGACTGGGGAGGCAGAGCTGTGCAAGCCAGTCCTAGAGCATGTGAACAGCTTTGGGGCACAGATGGGAGCCAGTTGGCTCTCTGCCTGTGCACAGCTATATAAGCACCATGTGTGTGTGTGTGTGTGTGTGTGTGTGTGTGTGATGGGGTCAGTGCCCAGCCCAGCTCTGGGAGGGGGTGGAGCAGAGTGTGGAACATAGCATAGGTTGTTCCCTGGAGAGTTCTGGTACCCTAGGAGAAGGGTGCTTCCTGGCTCAGGCAGCTAGGATGGGAAGAGAACCCGAGGGGCAGAAGTCTTAGATGAGGAACATGGCATTGCTCTAGATTAGATAACACAGGAAGGACGTCACTGTGTTTTCAGAAGCTTCTCATTACTGAGCTCTTCAAAAGGGATCCCACGTGTTCTGTCTGCAGTGAGGAGGGCTGGGGTGTCTCCATTGTGCCCACGATGAGGGTCACTGTTGGCTGTCTGCTCCCAGGACTTCCTTCTGTGTTGGGTCATACCATCTTTGCCCTCCAAGCTATGGCCTTGAGGCTTTGCCTTTCTCTAGACCTTGTCCTCTTCTGTGACGTGCCTACAAAAACAGGCTTCTGGAAGCAGAGGGGATGACATTCCCTGCACCACGTGGGCACCTATAGAGAGCCCTGTTGCTTACACTGTGGCCTTTCAGGCCATCTTAGTCAACGTTCAGAAAAAGGCATGGGGAAGGCAGAGAGGGAGACAAGCCAGAGCCTCAGCAGCCGCCCCTGGGGGGCTAGTGCAGGCTGCTCTCAGAGCAGGACTCAGCGGCCCATCCTTCTGGGGACCCCGGGGTGCTTTGAAGATGATGTGTGTTGGACTTTGCCTCTGTCCCATCAGGGATCTACTGCTGTGGCCTGCTCAGCTCCAGGAAGAGTGACTGCACGGGCCTTCCTCCATCCATGCTGACCAACCCCGTTACCCCACAAGCCCGGGGCCAACACCAGATCAGGACGAAGGGCAACATGTCCCTGATCTGCTGGTACAACAAGGGGCACTTCCGCTTCCTGACCAACGCCTACTCCCCGGTACAGCAAGGTGAGCGAGGAGCCAGAGTGTGGTGGGAAGGCGAGGTGGGCAGATGGGGGTGAGGAGCCTTTATGGGCTCCACGGGGGAGGGGGGCCCACTGCTGCCACACAGGTTGACCTCTAACCCCCAGTGCTGGCTCTGTCCCTGATGGCTGGGCAGGACACTGTGCAGGGCAGGGAAGAGCTTCCTGCACCCTCAGCTGGGGCTGGCAAGCTGGGTGGGTGGGGATTTGCCAGTGGCTTCACTCCTCACGCTGATGTCGTCAGAGTATGATAACAATGACCCCTGTTGATAGGGTGTGGCATTTGGGGGTCACTTTATCATCACAGTCTCTTCCCTTCCTGGAAGCAAAGTGCCAAGCCTGGCATCCCAGCAGCCCATTGGTTCCCCTCCAGGGATTTCAAATCAATTCATAAAGGGACTTAATTAGTCCAGAGTCTGTATTTAAAGTAACTGACTGTAAAAATATTATTAAACGCTGACAAGAACATTGGGAGGGTGCGAAGGGACCCGGCCGAAATGCTTCCATTGTGGCTAACGTGCACATAAGCAATCAGCATTCATACGCATGTGTCTGTCGCCTTGGTGTGGCGTGTGTGTGCATGTGGCAGGTATGATACACGCATGTGTTTCTGTGGCACAGCATGCGCGTGTACGTTATATGTAGTGTGTTTGTGATGTGTGTGAACATGTTATTGTGCTGTTTCAGTGTTTATATATGTGTGGTATATTATGGTATAATGGTATTATGGTATAATATGCACGTAATGCGGGTTGTATGTGGTTTATTTTTGTGATGTATGTATGTAGTTTTTGTATTTCTGGGTACATGAATAGATTATTTGTGTGTTGCATAGGAGTTGCTGTGTGATGTATATGGTGTGTGTCTCAGTTGCGTGTTGTGTGTTTGTGGCATCACACAGTATGTGTGTACACACTTCCTTTGCACTGGTGCTGTGCTGTCATGTGATCAGGACTGTGGTGTGCAAGGGCATACAGGAGGGAACTGAGCTCCCGTCTGCCCCTCAGGGGTCATTATCAAGAGGAGAAGCGGAGAGATTCCCTGTCCCCTGGCTGTGGAAGCCTTTGCTGCTCACCTCAGCTACATCTGCAGATACGATGACAAGTACAGCAAGTAAGTGTGTGTGTGTGTGGGGGGGGTCTGTTTGCATGAGGTGTTCTGCAGAGAAGTGTTGAGGGAGGGTGATCCCCAGGCAGGGGAGGTTGGAGGGAGGGACCCTCAGGCAGGGGAAGGTGGAGGGATTCTCAGGCAGGGAGGGTGGAGGGAGGGACCCTCAGGCAGGGAGGGTGGAGGGAGGGTGACCTTGGGCACAGGTGTGTGCAGGAAGGGCACCTGGGGCTCTGACACTGAGGAGGACACATCAAAGCACACACGGTCAAGCTTCTCAGAGGATGACACCCCATGAGATGGTCCTGGGCCCTCATCCTGGCCCCAGCTGGGCTGTGCACCTGCCTCTAGGTCTCTTCACTCTGCTCACACTCCAGGCCTCTAGCCTCTGACTGAGGTGTCCTTCCCAGTTGTGGGCATGCCATCCCACAGCTCGGTTTTTGTCCTCCTGCCCCCTCCCTGCCCACCCACAGCGCCCACTCCGGGTGTCAGCTGAGACCTTTCTCCTTAATTCCTTTTCTCGAGGAGGCCCGAGATCACTTGTGGTAGAATATGGGATTGGTGTGAGAAATAAGGAAAAGGGAGAGAGAGAGAGAGAGAGAGAGAGAGAGAGAGAGAGAGAGAGAGAGAGAGACTTCAACAGTTGCAGAAATATCCCATGCCAACTAGATAGAGCCATGCCACAGGGAACGGAGGTTTATTTCACACTCGTGGGCCAAAGCTCGGGTAACCCTAAAAAGGCATTGGCCCTGAGCCCTAGTTGGCAGGGGCTTGGGTAGTTCGGTTACAAAGCAGCATACATGACAATAAACATACAAGCTAAGCTAGCAGAGGTTTCCAATGGCTTCCGGGCAGCTGCAGCTAACCCTGCGGTCAGTCGTGATCAGGGGGACAGTACATGCTCTCTCCTCCTCTTTCCTTGTCTAAAGCTTTGCTGTGTTTATGGTTCTGGAGCCCCAACTGTCTCAGTAATTTTCCAATTTTCAGTAATATTCCCTTAACAACAGCACCAGTTTATTCCAAAGGCAGAGAAGGACCACCATTCTCATGAACAGCAGCAAACCGACCCCCCCCCCATAACGGGGATCTTGGCACAGCCATATCTGGGATTTTACCACTGTATTTCCCCCTGAGTTTGTGTCCTCTAATGCCAAAAGAATTTAGACAGTTTGGACAGAATTATTTTTCTTATCACACATTTATTCTAGGTTAAAATCAGTTAAGGGAAGGGGGGGGCATTGGATAGGGAAACAGCCCAGTCACATGGAAATATCATTAAAAGTGCACTGAATTACCCCAAAAAGTGGAGAAAAAAAGGAAAATAGCACTTACGCTACAGAGAAAATTCCCTTCCTCCCCCTCTCTGATCTCGGTACCGGGACCAGAGAGGGGAAGGAGCACCACTCACCGGCCCGGTACCATTCATCTCCAGCCAGCAGCCCAGACAGGAAAAAAAGCACGTGTCCCAAGTTCAAGTCCCAAGTTCAAGGACTTTTAAAGATTTCTTTGCTGGGGGGAGTGGCAAGGCTCCGGCCTGGGAGTGTCCTCGATAGCGTGACATGAGGTCACTGTGTGAGGCCATGCCCTCTCTACTTGTGGGAGGGGTCTTTCTCCTAATCCCTCCCACCCCCAGAAATTGGCAGATCTTAAAGTTCAGGGGCTTGGGCGAGGGGTGAACGGGAACTTTTAGTTTTCTCTGCCTGCAGAGTTTTATCTTTGGAATGAAAGAGAGGAATTGGGGAGGGGGATTTGTTTTATTAACTGCCCACTGAGAGGGCTGATGGAAGGGAGGATTATGGTCATGGCTCTGTTGGGGCTGGGGTCTCTGCAAGGGATGTCTCTTATACAGTCCAGGGATGGATGTTCCATGGTCTGCTCTGGTCCACAGGAATTTCTTTGTTTTCACTGAGTTTGCCGAGTGACTTTTTATCTCTTCACCTGTACCCTGGCTCTTGAGTGCACATTGATTGCACCAGAGGGCACACAGTGTAGACAGAAGGCATGTGTGACCTATGCTTACCCAAGGTGCCAGGCTGCCCTGTTAGGATAGCGGTGACAGGAGGGCTGAAGACTCCTCAGGGTCAGGCTTTCTACCTCGAGCAGGGCTGGACCAACTCACCAGACTGCCCAGCCATAGCTCAGCTGATTTAGGGGGAGCCTCCATCACCGGCCTTCCTCATGGAAGAGAGGGAAGTATAAGGCCTGGGTTTTCTTGAACACCCCTCACCACACCTGCCTTTAGGGGACACGTGCTATGTCAAGGCCACACTTGTCACAGAGTTGTTGGCATTGGTTTAGTGGACAGTGATTGGGCAGCTGCCCTGCGCTGATGGTACTGAGGACACTGGTCCTCACATACACTGTAGCCAGGGTGCAGAGAAAATCCACAGGATCAGACGGTCCTCAGATGAGATGCGGCCGGGGCAGCATCCTTAGGACCACTTCATGTGTCCAGTCCATCTAAAGAGCAGGTGGGTGATGCGGGTGTTCTTTGCAGAAGGGAACACGTCACTGGGTCTGGAGCTGAGGGACTGTAGGAGCTGTGGGTGTGGATAGGTCTAAAAAATGGTCTTGAGAAACTAGAACTGATTTTTTGTTGTTGCTGTTTTTTGAGGTAGGGTCTCGCTCTAGTCCAGGCTGACCTGGAATTCACTATGTAGTCTCAGGATGGCCTTGAACTCATGGCGATCCTCCTACCTCTGCCTCCCGAGTGCTGGGATTAAAGGCATGTGCCACCACGCCCAGTTTAGAACTGATTTTTTAGCATCTCCCAAAGAGGACCCATTGTCCCTCCTATTCCTTGAGAGCTGTTTTAAAATGCTTTTGTTTATTTGTTTTCAGAGAGAGAGAGAAAGAGAGAGAGAGAGAGAAGAGAGACAGACAGAGAGAGCGGGTGCACCAGGGCCTCCAGCCACTGCAAATGAATGCCCCACTCTGCATCTGGCTTTGCATAAGCACTGGGGACTTGAACTCAGGGTGTTAGGTTTTGCAGGCCTTAACCACTAAGCCATTTCTTCAGCCGGAGAGCTGTTTCATTGTGTGTGATTTTCCATGTGTGAGGTTCACTATGACAGAGCCTGACCTGGAACCATGGGTCCCCAGCACTCCACCACACCAGCATCTGAGAGTCCTGCCTCAGGGTGCTGGCTCCTCTGGGTGCTGTGACCAGCCTGTCTCCCTCTCTCCTCAGGTATTTCATTTCTCACAAGCCAAACAAGACGTGGCAGCAGGTGTTCTGGTTTGCCATCAGCATCGCCGTCAACAACGCCTACATCCTGTACAAAATGTCAGATGCCTACCACGTGAAGAGATACAGCCGGGCGCAGTTTGGAGAGAGACTTGTCAGGGAGCTGCTGGGCCTGGAGGAGTTGTCACCAGCCCACTGAGGCCGCCCTGGACCAAGGGTGGCAGCGACAAGGCTGAAGGAGCTTGCCACCTGCCTGCCCATCAGAGGCTTTTTGTATGATCCGAAGGTCTGCGTTCAGCTTTACTGGAGGGCCGTGACCATGGAGGGTACCGGTGGCAGAATGCTCACTGGCTTCCCAGAGGACGAGAGATGCTGACATGTTTTGAGTTGAGACCAGGCGAGCTTTCCAGATGGGTTGTGCGAGGCGCCATGGCTTAGCCTGTGGGGAGGTGGGTTTCCGATGCTCGCCTTGTGTGAGCGGCTCAGATGGTTCTCTCTGGAAGAAGAAACGACCCGGTGCCACTAACAACGCAGAGACCATGGGTTGTGTGCTGACTACCAAGTGAGGGGTGAGTGCTCCTGCCAGGGCCCCTCGGGGAGTGTGGAGCAGAGCAGAGAGGGAACTGCCAGGTTCGCAGTGAAACGGTGACGCTGGTTTTTACTTTTCAATATATCTTCAGGTTATTTTCTTACTGTTGCTTAAGGTCTACTGTACAAGCGAGGTGTCCCCTCCTCACCTGCCCCATCTTCAATGTCCCTTGCATGATCACAGTTCTATGTCTGACCTGTGTCCGGGTGGGAAGGGCTTCTGGCTCCCAGGACAAGGACTGGAGCCCGTGGCCCATGCATTTCGTCACAACTGTCACTGTCGGCAGAATGACTTGTGTGGAGAAATACTCGGCATCACCCAAACAAAATCCTCTCCTGAGGACCACCTGCTAATTGTCCTCTCTCCTCGTGCGGTGCTCCCAGCAGAGGGAGGCCTTGGTCTGGGAACCGCTTGGGTCAGGAATAATTTGCTGCAGGGCCGGGGACGAACCATCACAGAACCGAGAGTACTGTGTGCACAGTACCTGGTAGTTGGAGGGCAAGTGGACCTCCCAGAGACATGGCCCTTCCCACCTGAGGTTGTCATGTCTCCATGGAGCCTCAGCCCTAGGGTGGGGCCCACTGTCCCCACAGATGAGAAACAAGTAATTTCTGAATCTATAATCCCTTTCAACCTAGTTTCCATGGCTGTCCCACTCCTTGGGTGCAGGATGTCCCTGACTCGGGCTTCTGGATGCTTCCCATTTATTCAGTGAACCAAGGCGTGGCGGGCAGCTTGCCATCCACTCCTTGTCATTTCTGTTCCCTTGTTCACCACAAGCACCCTCGCTCTGTGGTAGGACCTCGACGTCACGGATCGTACCCCCAATTTCAGATTACGTTCCAGACACCTTTGCCGTGCCCCTTAATTGGATCGAAAGCACTTTTACCACATGGAGAAATATATTTTTAATTTGTGAAGCTTTTCTACAAGGTCCACTATTTCTGAGTTCACAGGTTTCCAACACTTAGGGAGACTAATGAAGGCCAATGAATTTTCTTTTCTGTCCAAACAAGCAAAAGAAAATAAAAGTCTATTTAGATGTTGACTGTTAGTTTGTGGCTTTGTTTCAAAGGTCAGGGACAAAAATTACTTTCCTGTTGTATGACCAGGTGTGTATGAGCTTAACTGTTCTTGGAATTCTGAGCCACTGAGCAGTTTACAAAGGAAATTTAGTTACACTTTGTGGAGTAGAAATACATATATTGATGGAGATATTGAAAGCAGTCACCCATGTCCCCCCCCGATCTGTGATCTCAGTTATCTGAGGTCAACTGTGATCCAAAAATGCTAAATGGAACATTCTAGAAATAAACAATTCACAAGTTGTAAACTTCTTTTATAGCACATTGTTGCCATTGTTGTGTTTCATTGTGAGCTTCTTACTATGTCTAAACTTTCTCGTAGGTGTGTACATACACGAATGAGTGTGCTGTATAGAGATAATTACATATGAGTGGTATTCATTACTATCCCGACATCCCCTGGGAGTTCTTGGCTGTGTCCCCTGCAGACAGGAGACAGTAGGTAGCACGTTGCTCGCTGTGGCGCGTGTGTGATCAGCAGGGGGCGCTGTTTGCAGTAGAGTGAGGGCATTGGCACTTCGGTGGCTCTGTTCGCCACCTGTCTTCCGTCATCGGTGAGATGACAGTGACCAGGCTGGAGTGGCCATGCAGCCTGTGAGGTGGGTGGGCGTTGATGAGTTTCTTGCTCCTTTCAGAAAGTCAGGATGACCTTGGGGACCTGGGCCTTGCTTCATAGGTGTGACTTGGAGTGACTTCAGGAATGGCTACAGTTAAAGTTCACTGGGATCCAATGTTATCTGACCTTCAGGTGGACACTAGCTTTTTAGGAACTGGTGACTGAGAAAGAGCCGGTCAGCTGTCTGTCACCCAGACAAAACACCCAAGAATATCGATGTACAAGGAGGGAGGGTCTGGCTTGCAGTTTCTGCTCATGGTTGGTTCGTTGCATTGCTTTGGGCCTCTGGTGATGCAGAATGTCACGGCAGAATGAAGCTGCTCATTTTGTGGTGGCCGGGAAGCAGAAAGCTTAGAGAAGGAGGAGGGCCAGGGCCTGATAGCCCCTTCAGTGGCACATCCTCAATGACCAAACCTCCTTTGACCGCCTGCCCCCCCCTTCCTAGAAGGCTGGTGAGGAAATCCAACATACATCCTAAGATCCAGTTCCTAATGGCCCTGTAAATGGTTCTCAGGAGAGACCCAGCACAGGTCCTCAATCACCGCCATGTGTCCCACGAGTTGTTACCTCCTTGGAGGGACAGCCAGGCAGAGTGAACACAGCATGGAGGCAGAGGCCAGAGGATTGCGGTGAGTTCAAGGCCACCCTGAGACTAAATAGTGAATTCCAGGTCAACCTGGGCTAGAGTGAGACCCTGCCCCCAAAACAACAAAAATAAAAGGACAGAGCAGCGACACCAGTGACAGTTGCTGCCGAGCTGTTGGAGGCAGAGGGACCTCTGAGCGTTGAAGCATAATTGGACATCTTTGTGGCCCTCAGGCTCCTGGGGAGGCAGGCAAGGCAGGTCCCATGCTTGCTCAGGCTGGCTTCTATGGAGAAGTCTCAACACTGGGTATCCGTGCTGGAGGTCATGTCCACCCCCTACAGGCATGGGATCCCTGGGGACAAGACCTGTCCCAGGTTCACCAGAAGCCTACATAGGGCACCTCTCATTCTGTGGCCCTTACAGACATGAGCAGTCTCTGTGAGCTCCACAGTGCCCCTCCCCACGTGGACTATGTTTAAAAATAGTTTATTCAGGGCTGGAGAGATGGCTCAGTGGTTAAGGTGCTTGCCTGCAAAGCCTAACCATCTGAGTTTGATTCTCCAGTACTATGTAAAGCCAGATACACATGGTGGCACACGCATCTGGAGTTTGTTTGCAGTGACTAGAGGCCCTGGCGTGCCCATCCGCTCTCTCTCCTTGCAAATAAATAAGTAAATAATTTTTCAAATTTATTTGCAGGGGCGTGGAGAGGAAGAGAATGAGCACACTAGGGCCTCCTGCCACTACAAACTCCAGATACATGCAGCACTCCAAGCATCTGTTTTATGTGGGCACTGGGGAATCAAACCTGGGTCAGCAGGCTTTGCAAGCAAGTACCTTTAACTGTTGAGCCATCTCCCCAGCCCCTATGTGGACTTGACTAAGGTATGGTTCAAAACTCCTGAGCTGATTTTATGTAGAAGTGAGTCATGGTCTTGGAGCCGTCTGGACGGCTGCAGCGGTCCCGAGTCCCACCTGAAGGCTCGCTCAGTCGAGGCAACGATATGTCAGTTACTTTCCTTGTGATATGACTGATGCAGTCGGCTTTCTAGTTGCTGCGCAGAAAGAACCTGAGCAAAAGCTGCTTGTGGAGGAATGGGTTTATTCGGCTTACGGACTCAAGGGGAGACTCCATCCTGGCAGGGAAAATGATGGCATGAGCAGAGGGGTGGACATCACCTCCGCCACAGCACTGCAAACAGCGGCAGGAAGGTGTGCCAAACACTGGCAAGGGGAAGCTGGCTTATCACCCCCATAAACCCGCCCCCGACAACACAAATCTAGCGAGGTTCTAATTCCCAAACTGCCATCAGCTGGAAATCGAGCATTCAGAACACATTCATTTGTTTGTGGGGACACCTGGATCAAACCATGACAATGACAAAGCCATGTAAGTGAGAGCAGGATTTACTCTGGCTCACAGTTGGAAGGTGGTGTGGTGGCAGGAGGGAGCATGGGGCGGCTGGGTGCATCACATCAGCAGTCAGGAAGCAGAGAGTGCTGAATGCTGGTGTTCAGCCCACCTTGACCCCGGCCCATGGGAGCAAGCTGACCACATTCAGGGTGGGTCTTCCCTCCTCAGCTACACCTCTCCAGAAGCGTCCTCACAGACATGCGGAGTCTATCCATGGATATATACAGATCCATGGTGACACTAAGTACAGTCAAGTTGACTGTGAAGATGACCCTCCAAGAGGGAGTCGCATTTTTATTTTTTTAATATTATTTTTATTTATTTGCAAGCAGAGAGGATGGGCATGCCAGGGTTTCTTGCTGCTCTAAATGAACTCCAAACTCATGTGCCACTTCGTGCATCTGGCTCTGCATGGGTACTGGGGAATTGACCTGGGCCGCAGGCTTCACTGGCAAGTACCTCTAATCCTGAGCAGTCTCCCTAGCCCTGGAGTCCCATTTTAAAGCGTGCCCAAAATGGCCCATGAGCAAAGGAAGGCAGGGCAGAACCCTGTGCAGAGGACTACACCCTGAGCCTCAGCCACTTGTGATCTTGTGGCCTGGGGACTCATGGGGGACCTTCTTTCGGACAAATCCTGTCATGGTCAGCAGGGGATTTCTTTATGACTGGAGACCAAAAAGAAAACAAAAGGACCATGTCTTTGGCCTTGCTGGGACTATCTGGGAAGGTCACCCACCACGAGGGGACTTTTGTTAACACAGGTAAAGCTGTTAGGTAAAATGAAATGGCCGATTCCTGGCTCCAGGGTTCTGTCTTTATACTTCATTATAAGAGAACAAAAACAGAGACACATGTGTCTTTCGACCTAAAATGGGAATTAAAATATTCTTGTAATGCATGATAGCGATGAATTCAACTTTTTTACCAGTCAAAAACAGTTTCTAGGGCTCAGTGGTTAAAGGCACGTGCTTGCAAAGCCTGATGGCTCAATCCACGAAGACTACATTAAGCCAGATGGTTTGTTTGCAGAGGCAACAGGCCCTGGTATGCCCACATACATAAGCAAAAATATATTTCTTAAAGTTCCCAAACACCCTTTAAAATTTTTAATGACTTCAGGGCTAGCGAGATGACTCAGCAGTTAAGGGTGTTTGCTTGCAAAACCTGCCAGCCCGGGTTCCTTTCCCCAGGACCCTCGGAAAGCCAGATGCACAAAGTGGCACATGCAGCTGGAGTTTATTTACAGTGGCAGGAGGCCCTGGTGCACCCATTCTCTCTCTCTCTCTCTCTCTCTCTCTCTCTCTCTCTCTCTCTCTCTCTAATAAATATTTTTTAAATAAAATTTCAGTGACTTAAATCTTTGTTCTCTAGACAGTACAGAATTACCTTTGGCTGTTTCGTGTGTCTCTGATACAGTGGTTTTTGTTAATGAGTTGGGAATTTCCTTCCGCCCCAATCTTTAATCCTAGGAGGATTGCTATGAGTTTGAAGCCTGGGCTGTACAGTGAGTTTCGAGCCAACCTGGGTTATAGGATATAACCAGACAACAAAGATTTCAACATCTAAGCTGGGCATGGTGGAGCACGCCTTTGATCCCAGCACTCCGGAGGCAGAGGTAGGAGGATCACCTTGAGTTCGAGGCCACCTGAGACTACACAGTGAATTCCAGGTCAGCCTGGACTAGAGTGAGACCCTACCTTGCAAAAAAAAAAAAAAATCAACATATAATCATAGTGAAACTATGGGGGTTCCAACATGTGACCCTCAGGGCGGGCCATAGGCCTGTGGGAAGAGAGGACAGTGGTGGGCAAGCAGATTTTAATTCCAGGTTCCTTTAGAAAGCTGCCACTGAGAAGGCATGGTGGCACATGTCCCCAGCACTGGGGAGGTCCAGGCAGTAGGATCCAGAGTTCAAGGCCAGTGATGGGTAGAGAGTGAGAGTGAAGCCAGCCTGGGCTATGTGATTCCCGAGACCCTGTCTTGAAAAACAATAAGCGATCATTGAGCTCTTTTGTCATTCACACTAGACATTGAGGTGTAATCGATGGCGACATTTGTCAGCAAAGACTAGAGCAGTGGAATGATGCGGACACAGACCCCTTGTGTGGCCAGAGTGCCGTCTGCCTGGGTCGGGATTGCTGCTGTATGACCCGAGTTTCCTTGCTTCCAGAAGAAACCCCAGGGACAGGAATGAATATGGTGTCCAGAGGCTCCAAGCTTTGCCTCTGGAGGCTCTTGGGTCAAAGGATGGGAGCAAAGCAGTTCTGCCAGATCCTGGTGGTTGAGAGAAACCCTGACAGACACAGTTGTCTGGAGGGAGGTGACCTCAGACGCAGAAGCCAAAGGTCTCTGTGCCAGTCACTTCTGGAAGGAGGGTGTCGATGGCTCCCGCGCCCTTGGCCTTCTCTACTGCTCCCAGGCCCTGGTTCCTGTTCCCTGTGACTACTTCCCCTGTCGCCCCAGCTTTAGCAATGACCTTGGGCAGCCTGACCTTGAGGAGCAGGAGGAAAGCCTGGCATGATCGGGGAGGGGGATTCGGGGACCCACCTAGCCCAGTAGAACATCGTAAGACCCAGAGATGAAGTGATACAGCCCAGCTGGATTTCATGGCCTACAAGAACCTCGTGGACAGGTCATTCGTGGACTTCATCTACAATCGCTGTTCCAGCATGGTGGAAGGAATCAGGGATGGGAGAGGAGAATGTGTGGGTGTCTCTGTTTGACCTCAACAGTGTTAGGTCAAAACAACTTGGTCTTACCACCATTCAGTAATTTCCCAACCCCAACTTCTTCCCCCCCCTTTACTGAGATCTGTTCCAGCTTTTGAGGTGAGACTGTTTCCAGTCTGCCCAGCAGAGGGCAGCAGAGGACGTCTATGAGTCTCAAGTCACCACAAATAGACACGTAGCCTTTATGCAACAGGTGTTGAGTCTGGTCAGACAGTGGGAAGTACAATGACATTAAGGTTTCTGCTGGTCCTGAGTAAGAAGAGAGAGAGAGGAGAGAGAGAGGTAGAGAGAGAGAGAAAGAGAGAGAGATATGGGGTGGTAAGCAAGTAAAAAGCACTAATTCTTAAGGTGACAGTGTAAGGATGGGGCCACTGATCACTGGTCTTGTGAGGTGCTGGGGATATTTAAGGGAACAGTTCCCTTCTTCCCTGGAGTGGACATTCCATTTGGGATAGAAACACACAGTGAGCACAAAAGCAGAGCAGGATTGGAAAGGGGGAAGAGAGGGGTGAGACCAGCTCTGAGAAGCAAGATGAGAACCTGCTCTAGAGACGCCAGGTGTGCTGTCACACACCTTTAGCCCCAGCACTAGGGGGCGTGGTGGAGCTCTCCTTTTTCCCAGCACTCAGGAGGCAGAGGGAGGATTGCCATGAGTTTGAAGTCATCCTGGGACTACAGAGTGAATTCTAGGTCAACCTGGGCTAGAGTGAGACCCTACCTCGAAAAAGTATATAAATTAAAATATAAAATAAAATAAAGAGATGGTGTCCTCAGCCTTGCTGAACCACGGTCATGGAGACACTGGGTTGACACCCAGCCCAAGGCAAGTGGAGCTGGGCTGTGGGCAGCCTATGTCTCACCCCACCCCACTCCCTCCACTTTACACAGAAGAGTGGGGACACCCAAACCAGCGTGTGGCTCAGCTCCTAGGAGAAGGAAGTCCAGTGAGAACTCAAGGCCAGAGCTGCTCACACACCCATCCTGCCCCAGGCCAGGCCACTGGCCTCTCCTGGAAGTACTCATGTAGGTGCACAGTTCTTCCTGCCACGTCTGAGTGACTCATGTCCTTGGATGACTGTCAGGAACGTTGGAGGCTAAGGGACTCCTGACGCCTGCACAGCTCTCCCCCCTACTCTTGGGGTACGGAGGCTCACCGAGGCAGGACACCACGCAGCAGCCATGGTCTCTGTTGGCTCTTCACTGTCTCCAGCCCACAAGATGCTGAGCGGACACGGACGCAATCCCCAAATTGGGTGTGCATGCCACCCGCTGATCTTAGCAAAAAGATAGCTTTTGGTTTTTTTCATTCATTCATTTTTCAGGCATGTGTGTATAGGGTTGCATGCACGTGTGCAGATGTGTGTGTGTGTGCCTTGAATGTGGGGGCCGGAAGGTAGCTTCAGTTGTCACCCTCATAAATGCCACCCACCTTTTCTGAGACAGGGTCCTTCGGTGACCTGGAGTTCACCAGGTAGTCTCTATTGGCTGGCCAGCAAAGCCCAGGAATCCCCCTGTCTCGGCCTCCATGCGGGAACTTGTGTCCCTGGGAGGCTGAACTCAGATCTTAATGACCAAAAGGCAAGGTCTGAAGACATAACTGAGTCATCTCTTCAGACCGAGACAGCAATGAATTAGTCTAGTTCTCTAATGTCTGAGGAAGCCTGCGGAAGGCAGCCCACAGTACTAGGACCAGCACCCTAGAAAGACGGCCTGGATCCTTTGCAGGGCTGGTGACCAGAGTGACAGCAGTGTACCCCAAACCTCCTGTGACTGTGAGGTCAACCCTCCAGGGTGTCAGGACAGCACACTGTCCAGGCTCTAGTCCTGCCCGTGACCATTCCCGAGGGACCATGTGGCTGTAGGGGTGACGTTTGGGAGGGAGTTTTTGAACTCTCTGGAGCTCAGCACCCAGGAAATGTCCCTGGGAAGAGTCGCTGCCTGTCTGTACTCCTGCAATCCAGCCTCTGTGCACAAATCTTCCCGTCGGATCCCCGAGCCCATGGTCTGAACTACAAATATACCAAAGCAACCCCCTCCACACCCAAGACCTCCCTCACAATTTGGGGTTTTCTGCCCCTTGGGTTAAGTTGGTTGAAATCAAGAAGCACATTTGTGATGGAAAACATCTGAGGTTCTCTCCCCCCCCCACTTCCTTGATTTTTGAGACAAGGTTTCATGTAGCCCCGTCTGGTTGGTGTAGAACTTGCCATGTAGCTGAGGCTGGCCTTGAACTCCTGACCCTCCTGCCTCCATCTCCTGAGTGCTGGGATTGAAAGTGTGTGCCATCAAGCCTGGCGAAGTTTTTACAAAAATAAAGAGGTAACTAATGAAATTCAGGTCTGGTAGATGAGATCTGTGCTGAAGGCCTGAGTGGTTTTTCATGAGACCTTTGATAGATAGGAGAGCTGTCACTCTGGCCAGCCTGCCCAAAGCCCCCTCTCGGGCTGTCCCTGGCGTGGGGGTGTGGATACTTCCTGGGTGGAGGGGTGACTGCAGAGGACCTCAGTGTATCCCTGAGCCTGGGAGCAGAGGCCGTGCCCTTATGAGAACACCAGACAGTGGCAGGGGACAGGACACTTGTGAAGTCCTGGTGAGAGGCAGAGGTCACCGCAGATGGACAAGCAGTGTCCTCGGACCTTGCCACTATTCCATCCCTTATATACTCATCAGAAGCCAGCACAGGACACTAAGGCCCACCTTAGGGTGTCATCATGGAAACCCATGGGGCCAGTCTACATCCAATCCCAGCACCACCCTATGCTTCGCATCACTCAGCGCTTAGCTGTTACCCAGTGAGGGAGGGGCCCTCCATCATGGCTGGAGCCCAGTGCCTCGTACTTCCTTCCAAGAGGGGCTCTGTCCCAGCATCACCTGAACCTGTGGGGGACACAGACACTCCTGCCCCACCCGGCGCTGCTGCACCAGAGATGCCTGAGTGGCACCCAGATTCCTCACAGCCTGTGGGTTCTGCAAGCCCCGAAGCTGGAGCTGGGGTGGCTGACCCACCCCTGAGAGCTGTGCCACTCAGGAATGCCATGCCCTCCTGTGGTGGCTTGCTTCACATGTCCCCCATAGACTCATGTGCTCTGAACGCTAGGTCCCCAGCCGGTGGGAATTTGGGAATTGGAGCCTCTTGAAGGAAGTGTGTTGTTGGTGGGCTTATGGGTTACAGCCGGCTCTCCTGCTGCTGTTGTCCATCTGACTTGGCAGGAGGTGATGTCCAGCCTCTCATGCCACATTTCCCTGCCATCATGGAGCTTCCCCTTGAGTCTGTAAGACAAAAGAAACCCTTTCCTCCCATAACCTGCTTTTGGTTGGGTGCTTTGTGCCGGCAGCGAGGAGGTAACTGCAACATCTTCCTATACCAGAGGCCTCACCACGGCTCCCTGGGGAAGGCCCTGTGAGCAAGGCTCCTCCCCAAGGAGTGGGCCATGGTGGAGATGACCTCAGAGGCCCGTCAGGGGCCAAGCCCGGCCCAACGAACACTCATGCCCTATGTGGCCACGTGCCTTGGAGCTGCAGAGGGGCAGCTGTGTGTGGCATGTGGTTCCCTGAGGTGCCCAGCCTATGCCAGACTTCAGGAGCCGCCATTACAAAGCCCTCCTCTCTCAAAGGATGGCTGCTGTCGGGGAGGCTGTCTTGCCACTGTGTCCTCACACGGAGAAGAGAGGGAATACTGGTTGCCTTCTCGAAGGGCACCAATTCCATTCAGGAAGCTTCTATGGCAATGACCCACCTGCCTCCAAGAGCCCCTGCATCCTAACAGCGGTCTGCTTCATTAGGATGACTTGGTGTCCCCTCCCTGCCTGTCACCCTTTCCTGACTGACTGCTGCTTACACAACTCATAGCCCTCAACCCGATGGTGCAAACCAGCAACCTCACCGAGGAAGGTCCTCAGTGGAGGAGGGAAATGGCGGGATCATACACGGCTTGTTCATAGCTTCTACTCAATAGATAAAAATAAGAATAAAAAATGTACATGAAAATTCAAAAAATTGTATTATTTGCTATTTGCAAACAGAGAGAAAGAGAGAGAGGGGGGAGAGAGAGGGAGGAACACATATGAGGGCCTCCAGCCACTGTAAATGAACTCCAGACAGATGTGCCACTTTGTGCATCTGGTTTTGCATGGGTGCTGGGGAATCGAACCCAGGCCATCAGGCTTTGCAAGTACTAGGGGACGTGGTGGAGCTCTCCTTTAATCCCAGCACCAGGGGGCGTGGTGGAGCTCTCCTTTAATCCCAGCACTAGACCACTGAGCCATCTTCCAAGCCCCTCTCCTTATTTCAATATGGCACCTCTTGGTGGTGGGCATTAATTTACCTCCACACAGGCCCTCCATCCCTACTGGTGACCTCTCAGGGACCTCACAAGGTACCCTACACATCCAGAGCTGGAACTGAGGCCCAGGGCAATCCATGTCTCCCTCCCAGCACAAGGTCAGAGGGCACTCGTGTGTGCACACGCATCATGCATGTGGGAGCCAGAAGACAACCTCAGTGCTGTTCCTCAGGAATGCCTCCCACCTTTTTGTTTTTATTTTATTTTTTTGGACAAGGCCTCTCACTGTCCCGAGGCTCACTACTTTGGCTAGCCCGGCAGGGATCGATCTGCCCGTCCCCACCTCCTCCAGTGCTGAGATGACAGGCCTGTGCCACCACCTGGCATTTTTACATGGGGTACCAGGGACTGAACTCAGGTCCTCATGCTTGAAAGCCATCATTTTAGCAACCTCCCAGCTCCAGGCCCACTCCCAGGCCCTTCCCTCCCCTTTTCTGAGGCCTTTCTCCCAGACCCTAAGGTCTCGCTCTGTCTGCTTGCTGCCTGGGGCAGTGGAGGAACCTCCCCAGAAAATCCTCCCCAGGACACCTGCTGGCTACTGTCAACAAAGGCAAGTGGTGTGCTCACTTGGCATCTGCCCTGGTTCAGGCACAGCAGCTGTACATACATGGAGGAGGCCTTGAGTTAGTTGGCTCACCTGGTCATGACAGCCGAGACGTCCCACAACAGACCATCTGCAAGACCTGGGACACTGGCAGTATGGCTCCATCCCGAGGCCTCCGCTCCTGTGGAGACGGTTCCTTTGCTCTGTACTAGGCCCCTGGCTGACTGGATATCAAGAACTCAGTCCATCACGCTCAGGCTCAGGTTTGGTATCCTTGAACTCAGACAAGGTGACAGCTAAAATTAAGCCCATCTCTGAGACTCAGACAGGAGTCATGCTCACCAATGGGAGAGAGGGACACTTGGATGGTGAGACTTAGACATCGCACTCGCCACACAGGGGAGCTTTGATGCTGAAGCTACAAATGGCTGGCTCAAAAGAAAAAACAAAAACATTTTTAAAAAAGCCAGGCGTGGCGGCGCACACCTTTAATCCCAGCACTCGGGAGGCAGAGGTAGGAGGATCACCATGAGTTCAAGGCCACCGTGAGACTACATAGTGAATTCCAGGTCAGCCTGGGCTAGAGCGAGACCCTACCTCGAAAAAACAAAACAAAATAAAACAGCCGGCTCACTCACGCAGGGGCCGAGGGGATGCAAATTCCCCACACGACCACCAGAGGGCGTTTCAGGGGTGAGACAAAGTCTTCCAGCTCGCCCACACTGGGGTGCTTCTACGAATCATAAAGCTTTCCTGTTATGAGCACCTTTCGATTGACCCATTGGTAAAGTGATTGCCTTGCAAACATAAAGACCTGGGGTCGATGCCCAGAGCCCACATAAAAAGCTGGGGTGTAGGTCTAGAGAGATGACTCAGCAGTTCAAGGCTCTTGCTTGCAAAACCTGACAGCCCAGGTTTGATTCCCCAGCACCCACGTAAAGCCAGATGCGTGAAGTGGGGCATGCATCTGGAGTTTGTTTGCAGTGGCAGGAGGCCATGGTGCACCTTCCCCCCAACCCTGCTTACAAATAGATCAATGAATGAATGCGCATGCTTGAACAGTACTAGGTAGGTGGAAACTGCTGGATCCTCGGAGCTTGCTGGCCCGTCAGTCTGGTCTACTTGGTGAGATCCAGGCCAGTGAGAGACCCTGTTTCAAAAGGAAGGGGAAGGGGAAAGGGAAAGGGGAAGGGAAAGGGAAAGGGAAGGGAAAGGGGAAGGGGAAGGGGGAAGGAAGGGAAAGGAACGGAAGACAAGGTGCAGGGCACCTGGGAGGAACAAGGCCCACATGCATGTGCACACAGGCACACCTACACACTCTTGAGGGAAAGAAATGAACTCAACAGACGGGAACAGTGCCTCTAATTTAAAAATCACAGATATTTTCCTTCACATCATAATTAATGCGGATTTTCAAATGCTGAGCTGTGTTCTCCGCTGTGCTGGCGGCTCCATTGGACAGGAGGCCTTGTTACTTGGTGCTTTAACAAGCAAGCACGGATTAAAAGATCGGTAATTGGGTCTCAGTAGGACTGTCTGTGGTCACAGGCAGCCTGCTTTGTTCACACTGCAAGCCTCCTGAAGGGAGGAGCCCTGAGCTGTCAGCAGGCACCAAAGCCAAGGGCTCAACAGGCTGGCAGTCACCCTGCGCTGCCCTGTACATCTACCATGGCCAAGATCTGTCCAGCCACGCAGGCATGGTAGGACCTTGTGTGGCTCAGCAAGCCTGGTCCCTTTCTTGTCCCCTGACAAGGACACATGGGTGGCAGCTGCTTGCTGGCTTCCCAAGCTCCTGAGCTCCAGAGACCCACGCAGAAGCTGCATGTCCGTCAGGGGTGTCTGGTCCTGCATCACAGTGGGAGAGGATGAAGAGAGGGAGGGAGGAGGAGGGAGGAATGGGGAGGGAGGAGCAAGGGAGAAAGGGGGAAGGGGAAGGAGGAAGGAGGCAGGAGACGTTGTTTGAGAGCAGGATGACTGAACTGGAAGCCCACCTTCTGGACATCTCTGTTCTTGAATGAACTGCATGCAGGTGTGATGTCACCAGCCTTCAGTGAGTCCTAGTTAGCTGTGCCCAGTAGTGACCTTCTCAGGTCCACGTCTTTCTGAGCCTCACTTCATTCTGAAGTGGAACCCATCCCTGGACTATGTTTCTAGGTCTGGCTCTGAGCCCAGCTCCCCAGTGGGGCCTTCTCGGGAGGGTGAGGACAGAGCGCCTGTCACTGGCCCCTGACGCCCAGGCTGGATCTGGGGACTGAGGGCCATTTGAAAATGTGACAAAGACTCTTTTCAAGTACACAAAATGTTTAATTAGTGACGCATGCGCTGGACTGTCAGTCACTTGTTGAGGAATATGGAAACTCTTTCTTTGCTTCACGTGGGTCCATGGATAGAGGACAGCCTGAGTGGATTTCCTGGCTGAAAGTGAACAGGCTGCACACCTCCCCTGGGCTCCAGACACCACCTCCTGTCACCCCTTCCCACAGAACTGGCACCAGCACCCTCGTGAACCCCAAATGCCCACCTCTGGTCTCCACCTGGGCCCAGCTCCCTCGGCCTATTCCTGAGGGGGTCTTCCCTGCATTCCAGGGTTAGGCCTTCCCTGCCTAGAATGCTCATTCCCAGGACACTGAGGTCCAGGGACTTATGTCCCTCATATGTAAACAGAGGCAAACTTTTGGAGTCTCAAGACAACAGAGAAAACGTACGCTTGTCACCTGGGTCATGGCCAGTCCTTCCACTGCCCCGTCTCAACTGGCCAGTAGCGTCTCCTGGACACATGGTGGAGCTGTGTTAAAGGACACATGAGGACCCTCAGCCAGTTTAGATGCAGGGAGGTCCCGGATCGCCAGGAAACGCTGTAAGGTGCCTGGCTCCAGGGTGAAGCGTCCAGGGAAGGCTGCATGGGGTGAGAGACTCCATCTTCCCAGCAGCTAGAAAGTGGGCATGCATCCCGGGCCCGGCTGGAAGGTACGCTTCGTGTTGGTGAGGAATGCTAGTGGAAGGGCCCAGAAGCAAGCCGAGTGAGCGCCAGCCTTCAGAGACCACCAGAGACAGCAGCTGACTGTTATCTATAAAGTATCTTCTCTTTATTTAAGTTAAACAATTTCAACGATGGTTTCCATCTATAAAATGGACAAAGTACAAGCTCTGTACAGCAGTTCATTTTAAAAATCAACTGGAAAAAAAATTACCAAACTATATTTTAAATTTGCAAAAACATACGCACAGATGCCATCATTTCAGCTTCACAGAGACACGGGACCACCACAGAACACGACCACTTTGCCCGCGTTACTTGCGGGGCTCCTGGGAGTTTTGTTTTAAAAGCTGGAGTGGGAGGGTGAGGTGGCGGCCCCGCGACTACAAAACGATGAAGCGAGACACTGGCACACGGTGGCATGTAAACGTGGCTCACCTCTGGGCTCCCTCAGCCCACCTCTGCTTGGAGCGGCACCCTGGGTCCACAGGTAGTAGGGCAGGTGTGTGGTGGGGCCCTCCACACCACATCCAGCTGAAAGCAGCCTGCTTGCTTCACACCTGTGGCTTTCCCTCCGTCAGAAACAGCACGTGGGCGATGGGGTTTAAACAGCAGAGGCCTTGCACACTGGGCCCTGCCTGCTCTGCCCTGGATGACCTTGCACTTGTACCTGTGACTGACACTGCTCAGAGCCCACTTCAGAAGGCAGATGGGTGTGGAGTTAAGCAGGCACACGGGCACCTTGTCGGCTACACTGCATTTGGCTGCTTGGCAGGGATGGAAAGGAGGCAGTCCTGGCACCTGACCAGGCCTCCCGGAGAGCTATGGTCACCGGGCACACGCGTGGCTCCTGGAGTGCAGGAAGACCAGCCAGCGCCCATCCTGCACCTGGAAGCCCTCTGGGGAAACCTGTACTGTTAGGGCCTCCGTGGTTCCCCAGGGGGCTGGAATGTGCGTGTCTGCTGCTCGCAGCACCACCCAGTGGACGCCCAGGCATTGCGTGCCGTGATTGGGCCCTGGTCACCTGCCAGTAGCTACCATATGCCTGGGTCCTCGGTGAGTGCACAGGATTTGTGGTCCCCACAGCAGCTGTGGGTGGGCCCGGGGTCTCCCCATACAGGACTGCAGGCACATGGGGTCCACTTGCAGTGGAGGGGCTCATTGCCCGAGCTCTGCTGGTAGCTTAGTAGTACCAAACACCCAGCATATGGGGTCTCACGCCATGGCGAGCCCAGGGCTAGCGTGGGAGAGCTCTGCTGTGTCCTGGTGTGTTGTCACAGGGCAGTGGATCCCGCCGGCTCACGTTAGAAGCTGTGGGGTTGGTTTTGCTTTGTTCTAAAGAAATTTTAAGTTTCAAAGAAAACCCAAAGCAGTACTTGCCAAAAGAAGTGACCTAGTTAGGTTTACAGATGACAATGGACACGAAGTGGATTTTCCAGTGGAGCTGTGGGGCCCCTGCTGAAGCCAACCAGAGAGCTGTGAGCTGGGGCCAGTGGCCTGTGGATGCCCCCAGCTGGCACAGCAGCACATACTGGCTGATGAGGCTCCAGGGACAGTGAGGCAACCTTTGGCTCTGGGAGTGCCATACTGCGGGGCTTGTAAGGTGACAATGTACGGAAACCATGGGAACTGACGGTCGTTCTCTTTATGTGTCTCTATTTAGTGTTCCACCATAGCAAAGTTCATGTCCAGATACAGCAAGCATGTCAGTGGAAGAAGGGACGTGGCCAGGAGGCCTGCTGGGCCCAGAGGAGCCGGGACATTACAAGGAAACCTGCAAATAACATGGTTGGCTTTGTGGAAACCTTTGTTTTTGGAGACAGGGTCTTGCTAAGTAGCCCAGGCTGGCCTCAAACTCACAATCCTCCTGCTGCCGTGATGGGATTCCAGGCACGTACCGTCATATCTGTTTTATACACGTGATTCCAGATGGGTTCAAAATGGAGATTTTGACTTCTTGCTGCAAGAGCTCCATGCTCTCCCCCTGCCCTCTCCTGTCCCCAGCACGCCTCAGCTCGCTGCTTCCCCAGCTGTAGAGCCAGCGGGAAGCGCAAGACAGGAGGGGTGCCTGCCTCCGAGGGAGCCCCGTCTGGTGCCCTCTCCTGTGCAGCCATCAGTCCAGCTCACACCTTGCTCAAGTTCTTCAACTTGCAGACCATGATGGAACACTGAGGTATATAGTTTCGTGGAAAGTTTCAGAAACAGAATAATGTGATCGCCAAACTGGGCTGGTGTGGGGTGGACGGTGGGGCCTCGGCCTCCTACTGCTGCAGGTTGAGCGTGAACTTCCACTGCTGGGTCAGGGCCGAGCCGCACACCTCCACGCTCAGGCCTCCGCTCTTGGCCGTGCGGCTGTCCAGGCACAGGTTGCTGCCCACGTGCCTCAGCTTGGAGTTGCCCTCGATCTGCTCCCACTTCTGCAAGAGAAGAGAGCGCATGATGAGAGCAGGAACAGCCAGGCCAACCCAGGCTGTCCCCACAGACCTGCCCTGCCTCCTTCCGGTGGCTGACCACCAAGGTCCTGTTTTTACACTACCTGTCTTCTCTGTTCATACATGAGAACCTGGTCCCAGACACCCCAAGCAATGTTGGCTATGCTCTCAACATGCCACGCTTGGGACGCCAGGTTCGGATGCTAGCACACGAGAGCCGACCACAGCCAGCCCGCCCATGAGCCCACTGACCTGCTCCCCGCTGTACCATGGATGAAGAAAAGCTGAGGTCTCACTCCCTGCTATTTAGCCAACAATGCAAACTTCCCCACTTAAAAATCTGACATTTGTTCTACATAAAAAAAGCCAAATATACTTTTTTCCTCCCCAAAGCTCTCTCTTCATCAGCAGAGCCTGTGGCTCTAATTAATTTTTCATACTCCGTGCACTAAAGCTCCTCAGAGTGAGTATTCTTGCAAATCCTTCTGACACCATGGAATGAAATTTTCTCACCCTCGCCTCCCTCTCTCCTTTGGCTCTGCAAAGGCACACACACAGACGTGTTCAGAAACCCAACGTCTTGGCTGGCCAGACAGCGCAGTGCCACAGTATGCCGTGCCAAGAAGCTGCCTCTCAATGGCAGGAGAGGGAGGTGGGATGGGCATGGGCAGCGGAGTGCGGCCCAGGGCAGGAGGCTGGCCCTTCAGAGCAGGGGTGCTGGGAGGGAGCCCGCCCTCGCTGACCCTCCAGCTTAGCTATCCACCTGCTCACGCGGAGTGCCTGCCAACAGCAAAAATCAAGGCCTGGCCGGAGAGCGGCTCCGCCACCTGCACCATCTTCTCATTCACCCCTGCCTGCGGCTGCCAGTCACCCCTTCCCTTCATTGTCATGAAAGTCCAAGTGGAGAGCGCCAAGTCTGTGTGACAAAGACCGTGGTGTGACCCTGTCTGCCAGCTAAGCCAAGGGTGCTAAGAACACAAGGAAGCCACAGCTCTGTCCCAGGAAGGTGGTCCTGAGTGCTGGCAGTCTGTCTGATGGGGTGTGGTGTCCCTTGAGGCCTCTCAAGGGGCTTAGGCTCAGGGCTGCTTTGCATTCTCCACTCAGAGGGACCAGCTGCATCTTCCTTTCTGTGAGGCTCAAGGATAAGACTGGGTAGGAATTCTGATCAACTATTAAAACACAGTGATTAAAGCAACATTTTTGTTTGCCTTTTTGAGGCAGGGTCTCACTCTAGCTCAGGCTGACTTGGAATTCTAGTCCAGGTGGGTCTGAAACTCCTCTTACCTCAGCAAGTGCCGCCATGCCCAGCTAACTGTGTTCTCAGCAGCCCGAGCATCACCTTATTGCCCTTTAGTGTTCATGGGACTTGGGCTGTCCTAGAAGCCAACCCGGCCAGGTTTTTAGGTGTTTAGGTCCAGGGGGAACAGTGGCCTTCCCTAGCTTCCCCATCCACACTATTACTCTCTGGGGTACAGACAACTGAGACAGTCAACCCCAAGACAGAAAAAGTGGGGTACTCAGAGATGGATAGGGGGGGTCTTTGGAAATATAAGAGAAAGATGAGAGAGGGGGAGGGAGAAGAGAGACCTTTGCAAGCATTTTCCTGACAAGTGGGGTCTAAACAGGAAAGGGGTCCTGATCACCCAGGTCTCCCTCCTGGGAGGAGACGTTGGGCCTCCTCTCCACTCAGATAAATCAATGTGGACTGGCACTGGCCTCTGTGCCTTGGCTCTCCACACTGCATCTGTCTCCTATGGTGGCTCTGTGGGAAGACTGGCCAGCATTCCACGTATGACAGACAGGAAGGCCCTGTCCTGCCTGCACTTACCTCAGGGCTCAGAAAGGGGATTTGGTCCAAGGTCCCCAGAGGGAATGTCAGACAAAACCAGCTTCCAATGGACATGATTCACTCTGACCAGACAGGAAAAGCTCACTGACTGACAGAGGCATTACATCCCCATGAACCCACTCTGAACTCATGGTACCCCAGCTCAGCAATGTGGCGCAGGGCACTGCAAGGGGCTGGCTGCTCCTGTTGTGACTGTCACTGCCGAGGACAGGGGACCAAGGATGCCTGTGGTGGCCCCGAACCTCACAGGAATGTTGTACCGCGTGTAGCCAGCCAAGAAGATCCACATTCAAAACCCAAAGTATAGAAGACTGTTGTGAGTTTGAGGCCATCCTGAGACTACATAGTAAATGGTATCAGCCTGGGCTAGAGCGAGACCACACCTCAAAAAAACCAACCAATACAAAACCCCAAAAGTTTCTACAGAACATGGTAACTGAACCTGATGGGGTGGGTGTGTCTTCTAAGGGCTCACCTGTCGAATCACTTGGTGTCTGAGTGAAGTTAAGCAGGAAAAAGACATAGCGAATTAATGTTTTTGATTAACGACCATAAAATTTCAATTTAAAATGCTCCATCGCATGAGGACAATGAAATTGGGAAGAAGTGACATGAGACTTCCTGGGTAAGTGCACTAGCATGTCCTGTGACAGGAAGCGTGTCCCGGGAGCCATACCTGTCTGCTGTCGTTCTCTCGGCAGCCCTGCAGCCTGATGAGCGAGCCCGGTGCCCGGTCCACCACAGTAAGGCACAGGTCCATGTGCTTCACCGACTTCTCCTTCGTTAAGGCCCATTCCTGGAGCAGACCACAGGTCAGAGCATGCCCCACGCAGTGCAATCATTTGGGTCATGCAGGGGAGCTGGACTCAGGACTGTGGGGTCACCTCAGAACCTGCGAGATGCTTCTGACCAAGGGACACACTTACGCCTGGGGATGCTGCCGGGTCAACTCCCTGGCAATTTGGTGTGGCACCAGAAGGGGCAGCCCCAGCTTGGTCACCCATGAGGTACATGGCTGGGCCCACAATGCTATTCATTGTTTTGGAATGGCTCTGCCTCATACAGGTTAGGCTTGGAAACAGGTTTATGGATGTTGATTGAATGTGAAAATTATAACATTGCAGATTTGACCTGAAGGTGCTCACCAAGTTCCCTAACGTACAAGGAAGGTCTACATGCTTGTGCACACAGCATGGCTTCCTCTGTGAGTTCACTATGTGCTGAGTTCTGTCTCAAGCCTTTTTATAAAAGCCACGTGAGGGGCTACTATTCTTATTTCAGACAAAAACAACAACAAAAAAAAACTAGGCCAGAGTACTTAAATATTCTTGCTTATACACTTAAAAATTCATACGCATGCACACACATGTACATACACACTCACACACACACACAACAGGGCTGAATCACCACAGAATACCAAACAGGACGATGTAAGAGCATGGGAGATTGTGGAGGAAGTGGTCACACAGTTACAGTGGTGTTAAGGGTAAAGTCTACCCTGGGCAGGACCACAGTGAGGCTTCCTGCGGTCACTCAAGGAGCCATCATGGGGACAGTTGCTCCCCCACACAGTCTCCAGGACCCAGAGGAGGAGTCTTCCCCTACACAGCACCCCTCAGGGCACCTAGATGCTCTGGTCCCTTCCTGCCCAGGATCAGCAGAAGGCCAGTTCCCCATCCTCCCTTGGTTCTGGTGACCCTGACCCCTTCAGGGGCTCTCATGGTGCTGGTCACTCTCTCGGGGGAGAGCGGAAGGGACGTGAGCATGCTCTGCAGCTTTAGCACTGGCAGGGCTGTGAAGACTGCCTTTCTCCTCTCAGGGGACTGAGGTCAGGCCGTGAGCAAGCAGCTTGTTGCCAGAAGACACCGAGATTCCAAGAGGGCAGTGCTGCTGGTTCTGCACTTCCTGTCCCTCTCCAGGGAGCAGCGGGGAGAAAGGCAGAGGTGCTGGGAGACAGGTGAAGAGTGTGGAGCACAGGGGACTCACAGAGCTACAAGTGGAGAAGACAGGAAAAAATGTACAACTTGGCGAGGAATGCAGTGTGAGCAACTGTGAACACACAGACAAGGCACCCGTGAAAATACCGCAGCTATTAAAGAGAAGCCTCGCACTCTCCACTGGGACAAGAGGAAAGTGCAACCTGCAAAAGTGCAGATGCATCTAGAAGGAGAGCCTGATGGAGAATGCCCACTGAAAACAAATACTAGGAAAGTGTTTTCCCACATTCAGCCACTCAGGAATAGGGAGCCATTAGGGCTTTAGAGGTGGAGGGGAGGCTGCATCTCAGGCTGGCAAGAGGATTCGGCAGCACTGTCCCCATGGGGCTGGTCTGTGAGGCACACAAAATCCAAGAGTAAAGAGACACTGAGGTTTGCACCAAAATTTCTTGGTGCCACTCGGGCTAGGCATTGTGGCAAGGTCACACTTCCTGCAGGGAGGCCCCGAGAGGCCACTGCACGGAGCTAGGAAGGTGGAGCCCCACTAGCAAAGGACACTCCAGGATGTCGGAGGTGCCAGGACCACAGACACCCACGAGGGAAGCTCACACAGGGAGAAGCCAGCCCACGGGAGAGCCACAGAGCTGCAGTGGAGCCGGATGATTCTTAATGATCTTCTGATGCTGGTCAGGGAGCTGTGGGATGTGGTGTTTGCCTTGCTGGGCTTCCGTCTGGCTTTGGTCTGATCTATTCCTCCCTTCTGGGCTGGGAATGGTTATGTTGTGCCATTATAGACTGGAAATGAGCAACTTGATCTTGATTTTATAGGGGCTCACAGTGTGCTTTGACTTTAAAAAGAGATTTGGACTTTTGAACAGCATTGGGGCTGTTGAAGATTATGGGGACATGGGACTGTGACCCCGGACGTGTACTTCATTGTTTTGAACTGGGCAACACAATGAATTCCAGAAAATCTGATTCAGCTATGCAAACAGTAGAGCTGGCTGCTCTGTGCTGAGCCCTTCAACGACTGAATTTATAAAATACAGTTCATAAATATTTAAGAAGTGCTTTTGTGAGCTGCCATCCTTAAAAAGTGCGGCCATTAATTCTCTCATTTTCTGTGTGTGGCTGAGGCGCAGCTGGAGAGCAGATCACAGCTCCTCAGGCCTGCTTGGAGTCAGGAAAGCCCATTTCCTACCCAGGTGGCACTCTACCCAAGACACTTGGCTATCCATTAGCTCAGAGAGGACTGGGGCCCCGGGGGGGGGTGCCCTGAGTGGGGACACCAGCTCCTGTCATCTCTGCCTTTGGGTCCTCTTCAGGTACTGCTATACTAGCCACCAGCCACACATGGCTGCAACTGAAAATTCCCACTAGTCCCATTTGAAGAAACAACTCTGAGGAAAAAAGGGGCTCCTGGGCCACAGGTACATAGGTGAGTTCATGAGACAAAGCATGCCCTGTCACCACATCTGCCCTGAAGAGCAGAGGCTGACACCTGCTCGAACTAATGAGGACTAGAATGGACCTGCCAAGGCCTAGGCAGGGGCTCCCCCAATCCTTGTATCACTGGCAAGCAGCCTTGGGATCTGGTCAGCAAGCAGAGGCAGCCCTGTGTTCCTGGGAGCCATGGCCAACCTCACACACAAGAGGGTAACCTCATAAAAATGCCTGTACCTGGCTCAGGCCTTTAACCCCAGCACTTGGAAGGCTGAGGTACGAAGATTGCCTTTCGAGGTCAGCCTGGGCTACAGAGTGAGCTTTAGGTTGCCTGGGTTGGTGAATCCTGCCTCACCCCCCCCCCACCTCACCACCAAAAAAAGACCTGTTAAAGAAAGGTCTAGGACACAGCACCAAGCTGAGTGTTTTAAAGCAGCACACCTCTCGACAGGCAAGTTTCCAGGAGACAGGCATGAACAACATTGCCAAATGTCTCAACCATGAAGCTCGTGTTTTACCAAATGTCTTGTTGAAAAACTGCCTTGAAAGGCCACAGCTAGAGACTGCCTCCCCACCCCGGCTTCACTTGTGCCTCTTTACAATGACAGCAGCGGTGGAGGGGCATGTGCCTCCAGGGAGGTGTGTGGGTGACAATTGGAATTCTGAGTTAAGCTACTCCCAGCTCCCTGGCAGGGACAATGCTCAGCACCAGAGAAGAGCACCGCTGCTGGAGAAAGCTGAGCCTGTCTGTCCACCATCTGGAGCCGTCTTCACCATCAGACACTCATCTCCAGATACAATGGGCTGGGCCCAGTGCCTGCTGGTCAGGAGTTTGTTCATATGCCCCGTGAGGGCCAGGCCCTCTGGGAGTGGACAGAGTAGTGAGAACAGAGAAGACCAAGGCCACAGTGCCAGGACAACAGACGCTAATGTCACCCTTGACCAGCACAGCCCAAAGCTGATGACTGTCGGAGGTGTCAACCAACACCCATGATGCCCCAGTGCACCTCAAGGCTGCTGACGGGCCAGGGTTTCCCAAAAGGAAGGAGATGGCCCTAGGGACCAGTATCTCAGCCTGACCTCTCTGGGACTGCAGATACAAGTATGCCACACCCATACCTGATTTCCCCCAGCATTGTGACACTCGTAAATTCCAACGACCCCATCGGCAAAATGTCCCAAGGTGTCCAGGCAGTTGGTTCCCTGTTGTAAGGCCCCAAAAGCTATATCCTGATGGTCTGGAACCCTAAAAGGCAACAAAACAGTCATGGCTTTCCATCAGTTCCCATTCTACGAGCCCTCTGTGGGTGGCATCTCTGGCAGGGGGAACTTCCCATAAACCGAGAGAGGGCACTGGAAGGAGACAGGACCTCAGCTCCAGCTTTGGCAGGCACTGGCTTTGGGAGCCTGGGTAAGGGTCATACTCTCAACTGGCTCCTGTGTGGAACCTACGAAACAGGTCTCCTGAAAGTGTGACAGAAAGTTCTCAAAGAATGCCCTCTGTGCTATGCCTGGCTCACAAAGTGCCCAGCAAATGGTGACGATAATAAGACACAAATGCAGGAACCAGAGCCTCCCTGTGGTCCTCACAAGCCCCAGGCCACCAGAATCATGAATGACTGTATTTCATGACGTCCTGGTACCACGGCAGCAGAAGTGAAGTGGGAATCACTATGGGGCTGGGTGTCACATGCCCCCAGTGTTCCCAAGCCCAGACAAGCTGTCCTTGCAGAGGATACGCCCCTTCGCTTTCTCCTCCAGAAGGCACAGAGACCCTGCTGCTGTGTCTATAGCAGAGGAAAGGCCCCGAAGAGCCCCGTGAAGAAGGCAATGAGGCTCCGAGGGAGGTGACGGCATCCTTCTGCCAGAGAAGTGCCAGGAATGCCTAGAATCAGGATGGGCCACTTGGAGGCATGGCCTTCCTGGTGGGCCCTTGATGATGACGAAGCTTGGGCTCACAGGAACATCTGCCAGGGCTGCTCGTGTCCTCAGGACACAGAGCTTGGACAGCTTGCTTGCAGGAGAGGGCAGGTGTGGAAGGAGGACTCTGCCATCACTCACCCTCCAGCGGGAGGCAGGGCTCCACCACTTCTAATCGGTTATCACATAGTGCCCCACCAATGTTCACCAAGGAGGCAGGAGGACCAATGGTGGGTACCTCATCAGAGTGCATGTTCACGGAGGCAGGGCCCTCAGCCTCAGTAGCCCACCTCTTACCGTGGTGGAATGCGCCCAAACCAGAGGCGGCCTAAGCTTCTGGACTGCGGGCTCCCCACCATATTTGCTCCTTGGCCCTCACAGAGCACACCCAGGTCCCAGGACTCACCTCAGCTCTGGGTAGACATTCTCCAGGTACCACTTGAAGGGCTTACAGCCCAGCTTCTTTCTGAGCTCCAGTCGGCTCTGGATGCTGGGGCAGGGGGAGGAAGAGAAGATTCCTTTATGCATTATTCAGAAAAGGAGGGCTCTCCTACACCAGAGCTGGGCATGGCTGAGAAGGCCCACCCAGCCTCCTACCATGGCCTCACTGGCCCTGAGCAGAGGCCCCTGTTGACACACTGTGCTGTCCCGATCTGCCCCCAGGCCCGCCAGCATGGGAAAGCAGGTGACACTCACTTGCCATAGGGCACATTTCTGGCAGAAGGCACAGCTGCGTAGTAGAAGTTTTTGTATTCGTCCATCCAGACCTCAGCCGCCCGGCGGGTGTTGCTGAAAACAGAGAAGCCTTCCTGAGCTGGGCCTCTACTGGTCCCCAGCACCATATGGAAGTGTGAAAGGGCTGTCCCCTAGGAGTGTGGATGAGGAGTGGCAGCTGCCCCAAGGGCCTGTGGGGACAGTGCTCAACCAAGTCCAAGAAGCTGCTTTGTCACTCAAGTGTAGCTGCTACAGAGCAGAAGCACACGTGGGAAAGGCAGCACTGGCAGGTTCTGTAAAGAAGGGTCCAGGCTGCCACGGAGAAGGGTGGAAGAGAGCAAGTCCAGTCACTCCGGCAGAGAGCTCAAGAGGGCCTTGGCCCAGACCACAGGCAGCCACCGCACCTCAGGCACGCTGAGAAAGCCAAGTGTGGTCAGTTTGCTTCCTGGAGACCTGAGCTGAGGAACTGACCTGTGTGGACTGGGAATAATGGTGGTGGGGAGGGCTGAGAGCTCAAGTGTACAATAGGGTACTACCCCCCCCCATGCCTCTCTTTCCTCTCTCTTGCCTTAGCCTGCCAATCTGGGATTACAGGTATGTGTCACTGCACCTAGCTCAGGATGGGCTTTTCTAGAAAAGAAGAAAACCATCATCTAAGTCTCTCTGCTATGATTCCTGGTAAATGAGCCCCTGGGACAAGTGCTGAGGACCACTGTGTACAGACACCAGCAGCACCTTTGCTCAGATCGAGGACTAGGGACTAGGTCCTGAGAGGCCCCACCCTCGAGGTCCACAGTCCACCCTGTTCTTCCAAAGCAAATACAGCAGGCAGTCAGCGGTTGCCCTTTAGATAATTCCTTTTCTCTGCAGAAAGGTCTTTAAAGGCTAAGCTTGTCAAATCAACTAAGCAGTAATTACTAAAGCCACTTCACATGGGGCCTCCGTCTTTCACATAAAGTGACAGATATATCTGTCATCTCTGACAGACTGCCATCTAGAGCATCGTTGGGACTGCAAACACGCTCACCTCAGACTCACAGTGCTACTTGCAGAAGTTCACCCAGGAAGTAACCAGGAATGAAATGTACGTGAAAGTTCCCTCTATTCAGCACTTTAAAAAAGCTTATTTATTGTTAAGAATTAGATACACCGTGTGAGCAAGTCTTGTTATGGCACTCCCATTTCCCTCCTCCCTGTCCCCAACCCTCCGTGGGCCCTCCTCAGTGGGCTGGCTAAGACAATAGGAACTGCGAGTGTTAATCGAGACTGACAACTTGACTGGAGTGAGAGACACCTAGTTAGTAACACTCACCTCTGGGTGTGTCCGTGAGGGCATCTTCAACACTACTAGATCCTGAGGGTTCTGACCTTATGAATGCCGGACTCTCTAGGTGGACTCATGGTATGGTGGCATTACTAGGAGGTGGGGTAGGCCTGCCTAGAAGAAGCCCTGGCCCTCCAGGATTCCCTCTGCTTTCTGCTGGCCATGAGGCAAGCAGCCCTTTGCCACACCTACTGCCCCGTGAGGTTCTTCTTCATGATGAACCCAGAAGCGCAGAGCAGGCAGCCATGGATGGAAGCCTCTGAAACCATCCTGATGGTTCTGGCCACTGACTTTCCCTGAGGCCTCACGGGCTGGACACCCCCATCTCAGCAGCCTGGGCCCAGCACTCCTGCAGTAATGCCATTCCCAGGGCCCCAACATGGCCTGTCGCCAACCTTTTCTGTCTGATCTCTTGTGCCACCTCCACAGGGTCCCTCTGGGTGCTCTTACTCTTGCAAACCTGTCCCTGTCCAGTCATGCTCGGACCCTGTATCTTCCCCACAGTGCTGACTAGCTTAGCACTTGGAACAAGTGGCTTGTGGGTTTGGCCATGTGCTCTAGTATGAGCGTAAACCCAGTGAGCTCCGACACTCACACCACGTGCCATGACATCTTTCTGGCCAGAGTGCAGTGTGGCTTGTCTTCTGCTAGGCGTTCAATGTTTGCCCCTCCAAATCATGTTGAGATTTAACTGTCTCTGTGAGGGTCCCAAGAGGCAGGAGCTTTAAGTGGTGGCTCAGGCTGCAGGGGCTCCACTGTCACAGTGGGCCTGGGCTGCTCCTGCGTGCTCTGGCCGTCTCTCACCCTCCATATCATGTGGGGCATCAGCACTGCCCTTGGCAAAGCTTGGCACTTCAGCCCTGGACTTCCCAGACTATGTGAGCATCCGTCAGCAACTCTTCCACACAAATTACTCAGCCAGCAGCACCCATCACCAGCGCACATAGTGGAGGAAGACAAAGTACTGTGACTGGTAATACAGAACAAAACTAAGTTCTCTCCTTTAAGATCTTTCCCCCAAACATCATTTGGGGTTCACACTCATATACCATCACAGAGCAATCTTTCCCTCATGCCTTAGGGCTCAGCCCCCAGCTATTGCCTCCCACCCACCCTGGGGACACTATCTGCCTCCCCAACAATGCTGCCAGACACCACCAGGGAGTGCACAGAGGCAGCTGTTTCCCTCCGTGGACGCTGCTGTGTGTATTCTGCTTACCGGGCAAACACAGTGCCGCTACCTCCTGGGAATGTGTAGGGGTGCTGCTTCCGAAACACATGTCCCACACGGCTACAGGGGATGATCTCCAGGCTGCCACCACACTGCCACACTCGGAAGGAGATCTCTGAGATGAAGAGGAGATGTGGTGACCCTCGGAGCCCAGAGGCTGCTCTCCACGCAGCCACCCTGGCTGCAGCCCATGGCTCCTTCTCAACTGAAGGAAACCAGTGAGCAACTGCTTTTCCATGACAGTCTGGAACTTTCTACAGCAGGCACTATACCCAACCTGATGGGTCCCTTCAGACAGGACACCGCCTGGCCCAGGACTATGCACATCCCATGACACCAGCTGCCAACAGGAGAGAGCCATGGTGTGTGTACTCAGTGTCCAGACTATGTGGAAGGTGTGTGAATCTCTAATCAAGCATGACCACTACGGGTCCCAGCACCCCCACAGGCCCCCTTCTGCTGTGCTGTGACTCACTGGAAAGATTTTCCACCCATGGAAGAGGCCTTTCCTTGTCCCCATGCATCAGTAGGCTGGGACACCAGTCAAATTCTGAGGTATACACACACCATGGTAGTGATCAGGGACACTCAGGTGACTAAGGACGCTTACAGCTGCCTACACTCTCACAGACAAGAAGCTGCTGGCCCAGGCAGGAATGCTCTGAGCATGTCACAGTTCACCTGTGTCAATAAAGTTGGTCCCGAGAGTGACATGTGCAGAGCTAGCACTGTCTTGACACTTCGTGCTCGCGAGCGTGTGCAACCCCCCCCCAACCTACCTGATGGTCACCTGAGCATAAACAGAAAAACAAGACTTACTACTCTGACAGGTGCTATAGGGTTTGCCCTGTGAGTCACTGGAGACCCCTCAGCGTGTGCTTATGTGACAAGAAATCTACAAAGCCACCAATGCAGACAGACCAGGAGTGAGGCAGGACCTTTACACACTGTCAAGTGGGTGGATGGTTACATTCTCCAGACCAGTGTCCTGGTTAAGGGAGCAGTGCCCAGATACCCCATGTCACTTGGTTAGTGCAGCCTGAGCTCCTGACCATACAGGTGGGGCAAGCTAAAATTGTGGGAACAACTCCCTCACAGGGAATGGGCAATGGTGTACCAACTACAGACTCCATCAACCAACTCCCTCTTGGTAGCAGGAAATTGCCAAGCCCATCTGAGCAGATGCAGTGAGGAGTTCTCACCTTTCCACAGTGCCCAACACAACTCTGAGTAAAACATTCTCTGTATTTCAGGAACAAAACTCACAAACAAGCTTGTCTACTGAGAGACTCGAGATCGGACTGCTGGGCAGGGAATCTGCCAGTCAGCAAGGATGGCTTGGGGTCTTGGTGGGGACTTTCAAGCTGAGTACACAGATTTCACTTGAGCCCTGTGCCAAGGACACAGGAATTGGAAGCATGTGACACCCCTTCAAACACCACAGGGACCTCAGCCTACAATTTTCTGGAGTCTATGCTGTCTTTGCAATGGCTTTATCTAAGACACATAAGGAAGAGATGGCTTAGCTGTGATGTGTCCGTGTGGCTCAGGAGCAGGGGTCTGGAGAGTGGATCTCCACCAGAGTCCTCATGGAGAGCCAGCCAGCGATGGAGAATACCAGGCCTCCTAGAAGAGGCATGCTTTCACCTGAGGGTCCCACCTGCCCCAACCTCCTCAGGCTTTTCAGTGGAACCTAAGAAAAGTACGGGTGGCGGTAAACCAGTCCTGTCCTCAAGGGCTCCAACGTTCAGATCACCTTAGATACAAATCTGCTCCCAGCAGGGGACATACATCTTCTGATCTGTGCTCTCACAACTACACATGCTCCTGGGAAGTGGCACTGGGGCTTACAACATGCTGTCCCACGGGATGGCCCCTCACCAGGCTGAAGCCTTTCTTGCCCACATGACTCGTTCAAGCTCTAGCCAAGGCCAGTGTGTCACTGAAACATGGGAGAGGAGAGGCCTCATGGCCCCTCCCCTCCCCACACCCAGGGCCAAGCTGCAGCTGAGAGCAGCTTTTTATCTCACGGGGCAGAGGCGACGTCCTAGATGAAATGTCTCCACGAACTTCAACTTCAAAAGTGACAGACAAATGACAGGCTAGCTGAGTCTGTTCTTTTAAGTCAACAGAAACTATCAAAGTCTCTGTCACAAGAAAAACTACTCAAAGTGACAGTGGCACTATTTCCCCTCCCTCTCCTTGCCCCCTTTCCTCCCAGGGCACACCGGTACAAAGACAAAAACACTTAACTCTCAGAGGCCGAGGAAAAGCCGCGCAGAACTACAAGCACTTGAAATCAAAGGCTTCGAGTGAAGTGAGCAAGAAACAAAAACAAAATAAGCTGACAAGCCTTTTTAATCTCTCACGCAAGACATACGTAGCAGCTGCCTACACAGACCACCGCCTGTAAAGTGTCATTCCATTCCTGGGTAAAAATGATTTGTGTGGGTTATTAAAAAAAAAAATTCGGGGCTGGAGAGATTGCTCAGCGGTTAAGGCACTTGCCTCCAGTGCTTAAGGTCCCTGATTCAATTCCCCAGTACCCACATAAGCCAGACCCACAAGGTGGTGGCCCTGGTGCATTCTCTCTCTCTCTCTCTCTCTCTCTCTCTCTCTCTCTCTGCTTGAAAATGAAAAAAAAATTCCCTAAAGTAGTCGAGAAGGTATAAATACCAGGAGCCCCCTTGTGGCATTCACAACTGATTATAATTTGGCCAACCCAACAGCTTCCCTGCCACTCTGCACAGCTACCCTGTGTAGGCCCTGGTGCCAGCCTCCTCCACCCTGGCACCCTTTCCTGCCAGCCCTGCAGCCACAGTGACAGCACACCTGAATGAGCATCAAGGCCGGAGGGCCTACAGAATGGCTGCTCTGGGGTCCTGCAACCCTTCACCTGCAGAGTTTCATGGACCGAGCGAGGCGTACATACCCAGGTTCTCTCCTCCCCACACATCCATCATCATGTCATACTTCCCCAGCTCTTCGAAATAGAACTTGTCCATCACAAACAGCCCGCCAGCGATCATGGGTGTTCTGGAGAGGTAGAGGAGAGAGAGGTCAAGGTTAGATCTGAATCTTTCTTCTAAGGCCAGGCCCAGGCCCCTGGTCACAAGCTGACCTTCATCCCCTGCTGTGCCCTTGGTGACCTTCATTCTCTACTGCCCCTCCCCATCCCTGCCAGAGTCCCCACAGTGCTGGAGAGCAGACAGAGCTTTTCCCAGGAGAGCTAACCCCCAGGGGTGGGGCCCTCTCTGTTTTAGACAAGGTAGTGGGCCTCCCTGTGCCTCAGTTTCCTCATGGGTTACTGTAAGGACTACAGAGATAACACACACAGCTGTGTCTCCTTGTCCTGTGTCCCTGAGATCAGTTGAGAGTTCCCCTCTGCTATGGAACATGAGGCAATAGAGCCAGCAGAGCTGCCTGTGAACAAGGTAACTTGAGAGAAAGAAACCTCAGAGAACCTCACTGTGTGACCTGGTGGCAGGCAGGAGCTGGCCTTGAGCTAGCTGAGGCTGGGCTCCCGGAAAAGGGGAGGCCCAGAGCCCCATTAAAAGGGCAGCTCCGGGCTGCCTGGGCCACAGTCTGGCTCCTCCCTTGAGAGGGCTCCCTGAACACACTGGTACTTACTTTATGGGGGCGACTGGGTTCCCCTGCCGGGACCTCCTCTGCTCGGGAGTCATGTAATCCCACTTGAACACCAAGTTCCAGTCAAAACCTACCAGCCAGGAAAAGAAGCAGCAATGAGAAGATGCCCTTATACATGGCTACGAGCCGGCAAAGCTAGAAAACAGAACCCGTGGAAGAGACTAATAGCCAGCCAAATAAAATGACGGTGAATGATGTGGAGGATAGAGACCACCTAGGGTGTTGGAGTGGGGACAACAGATGTGGGGGGTTGGCGGTGAGGGGTACACTAAATATTCCAACCTTCGCAGAATGCTTTGGGCTTCGCTTTTTGTTCTCTCCCCTACACCTCCTCCTCAACAGAGGGTTTCGATATGTAGCCCAGGCTGCCCAGAACTTGTAACTATCCTCCTGCCTCAGCCTCCTGTGTGCTGGCAATACGCTTGTGTGCCACCATGCCTGGCTCAGAGTTTCTAATAGTAAAATGCACAAGACAAACATAAAATGCGAGGACTGGCGTCTGTGTGTGATTCCACTGCACCCACAAGATCTGTGAGAAGGTGAAGAAATGCACCCAAGATAGGTGCGTGGAGACCCAGGGGCAAGTCAGGGCCAGATGTCCAGACCTGGCTCCCAGGGCTGGGCCAGAAGCTTTCCAAGGTCCATGGCATTAGAAACACTTCCATGCTGACCTCAGATCTTCTGTGCTGGGTGTGGAGGTAGACACCTGCAATCCCAGCACCTAGGGGGAATCTCAAGACCCAGGCTAGCCTGGGCTACATAGTGAGACCATGACTCAAAAAATTGTTTTCTATGTGCCACTCCTCAGAAGTTACGGTGGGGTTTGGAGGCTGCAGTCTGCTGGATGGCAGGATAGTGTAACCTTCTTTACCTCCAGTGTGACAATGCTTCAGCCTTGGTGTCTAAGGCAGCCTCCTGCCAAAACTCTGGGGTCCTCAACAGTTCTTCAGAAGGTAAACAGTTTGGGACACACTGCTCTTAGGGCACTGTGAGAACCTATAGGACATTGTCCACTCAGACAAAAGGTCACTCAGGGGCTTGAAGAAGCCTGTGAGCAGGCAGCTGGGGAGGAGGGGCCAGTATCCAAGCCCTGTGAGAAGTGGGCAGGTGGTGAGACGGTGTGCCAGGCCTCTGCTGGTCTTCCAGTGGCAGACAGCAGGATACACAGGCTATCAGACAAACATCTGGGATGGACAATAGATGTGTAAAACAGACTTTGGATCTTGACCCAAACAAAACGTCACCTCTGTGTAGGTAAGAGCCCTATAGTCTCCTACTCCAGCACACCAGTGGGAGTGGCTCTGATCAGCAGGGACACAACAAGTTCTCCAAGATACAAGGCTCAAACATCAGCAGGTCGGGAGATAGACAGGGTGGGAGTCAGGAAGCTCTGGCAGGTCCCCTTCGGGAGCTTCTATTTGGAGAGCATGCAGCTGAACTCGCTGTCACTGCTGGCCACAGACCAGCATGGGCAGTCAGAAAGAGCTGACCATGGTTGTCAGAGTTGACCATGTTGCTAGTGGACCATGGTTGACACCTACCGCCCTTGAGGTCAGCAGAGGCACCCACATACTGGAAGTTGTCCATGTTAATGACGTCAATGATGGGTGACACAACCCGCGTCCTGTCCTGGGCAGGGGCGAAGGAAGGAGAGTAGTTAGAATGTCAGCATCCCTGCAGAGCAAGAGCTTGCCTGCAGAGCAGACAACGCCCCACCCAGACACTACTGTCACCTGTCCATCCAACTGATGTCCCAGACTGTGCAGTGGCCCCAAGACAACTTTCAAATGTCAACCATGGGAGGTCTTGCTCACACAGCTGGGCTGTACTCAGTGCCGGATGTCCATGCATGAGCTCAGGCAGCCTGGGGATGGACCTCTGCCAGCCAGGCAGGGCGAGGCGTGGAGGGTGTACTACTCCTTCGGCAACCATCCTCACACACTGACAACTCACAACAGCCCTCCCCCGTGGTTCTAAGGAAGTCTGCCCTGCACTGAGTTTCTTTATGCCACAAAGTCAGAGAACACAAGGCGCTTGACCTTGAATCTTCAAACTCAACTCTCTCACATTGACAGCTCATAAGACAGGGCACTTGCTCCCTGAGTCACTCAGAGAGCCCTTGCTAGTTGAAGAAAGATTCAAGAAAGTTTAGCAGCAAGACAAGGGGCGCTTGTGAAAACATACTTTGAGGATGCTAGAAAGTTCTATCCCCACTGCCAATGGCTTGGTGGGGAAATGAGCTGTGGGCCATAAGGGGGCAGAGAGCAGCCTCTGCCTGCCTGGGCGAGGGAGTCAGAGCCTGCTGAAACAGGAATTATGAGAACCAATCTTCTTAGCATGCTCCTTGGCTCAGGAGGGCTTGTCAGGCAAGCTGGTGGCCCATGCATGCTCCAATATGGCAGGAGGCTGGTCCTGGCTCTGCTTTCCAGGAAGACAGTCTGGCAGAGCGGGAAGCTGTGCACTGGAGCTCTAGGATGGAGACAAATGTGCAGAAGAGGGACCTGGCCGGGGGTTCAGCGGAACCCACCACTTGTATGGTTTTGCATATGTCACTGAAGTCCCCAGAAGCCCAGTTCCTCATCTGTCAGGTGGGTGATATCTGAAGTAATGGCAATGAATACATAGCACCTGGCACCCCACCTGAGCCCAGGGAAGGGCAGCAAATAGGACTTTCGCCAGCTCTGGGTGATTCACTGCCAATCAACTGTGCTTGCGAGGCTGCAGGCAGCCATTCTCCACTTCTTTTCATCAAGTCTGCTTTATAACCCCCAGGGAAGCCCTTTCATAGCGGCAAGGAGAAAAAGTCAATAAGGCACGTGGAAGGCAAGAGAAATAACACACGACCAAACGAAGTGATCAGTGATGATGCTTCTAGAAGGCAGAAGGTGCCTAAATGTGTTCACAGAATCACCTGACAGCCCTGCCAGAGCACTGTGGTGACCATAGCTTGTGTCTCTCTGTGGATGGGCCTGGAGGAGTTGCTAGCCCATCTTCACTGAGGGTAGAGGGACATCTCTGTGGCCACTCTCCCAGCCCCTCTCCCAGATACTGCGTTAGATGGCACTCCTGGAAACGGTGCCCTGCTAACCACATGCCTTCCAAATCCCCAGAGCCGAGTGTGAGCTACAGGTAAGGGAGGAGGGTGCATCTGTGTGAAGGCAGCCTCCATCCCTCAGACTTTCTTCAGCCCTGCTCGGCCCATCTCCTGCCTGTCAAGTGACTGTTCCCTATGCCAATGGAACACCAGGAACATCACCTTCCTTCCCAGGCTCAAGAAAACCCATAGCCAGTGTGTGAGCACAGCTGTGACCCAGGCCTCACCTCAGCAACCCGCTCCAGCAGCGGCTCCAGCCAGCGCTCGTTACACTCGCAGTGGCTGTCCAGGAATGTCAGCACCTTGGCTTGGGCGGCGTCAGCACCGCGGACCCGTGAGCGCATCAGGCCTGTGAGGTGAATTCAAAGTGCGTTAGCGGCCAGGGAGCAAGAAAGCTCACTGCACCAAAATGTCATGCCAATTGCTTGGGTGCATCAGCATTGCCCCTCAACTAAAGGGACATATTCCCAGGAGGGATTTTAAAAACAGATCATCAGGTGGCAGCACCTTTCCTAAGACTGTGCTTCCTGTGTCCTGAGAAAGGCCTTCATCTGATGGGAATCTTTCATAAGGAAAATGTGGACTTCGAAGCATTTTCCTCGAGCATGTCCACAGTATCTTGAGAGCTAATATTGTGGGTTTAGTGACTATAACATTGCAATTCCATTTCAAGTAGCTTGTCTTCTTCAAAAGCCAGTAACATCAAGTCCAAGCCCAGCTGTGTGGCTGTCACATGAAATCAGGGATGCTATAGGCCACCATGTTAGTGACACATATCTCTATGAAGATGCACAGTGTGGGAGCTGAGAAGATGGCCCAGTGGATAAAGCACTTGCTGAGGCCCTGAGTTTGACTCCCCAGAACCCATGGAACCCCAGCATGCCTCTACAGCAAGATGGGAGGTGGAGACAGGAAACATGCATGGGGAACAAGAGACCCTGCTCAAACAAGGTGGAAAGTGAGGACTGATATCTGATGCCCTTTAACCTCTTTAACACGCTGTGGCACATGAATCCCCCCTTCTCTGTCTCTCCCTCCTTCCCTCCCTCTCTTACATAAACGTGCACACACACACACAACACACACACACACACAATCATGCACACACAAACATAAAAAAAGACACTGAGTGTATCTACTTTAGATGCTGTGGTCATGAGTGCCTTTCACTGAATTCTCCGGGCTTTATATCTGGAGGGGACATGATAGTTAAATGGATTTTCAGTGACTTAACAGCTGAATGCTATGAAAGGGATGCCCAAGGGGTTAAGCAAACCCTTGCTCTGACAATGATGATAAATGCCGAGCTAAACTTTAAAGGTGATTATTTGAAAAGCAGACATGGGAGGGGATTCAACACTTGGAAACAGTCACACAGTGAGACCAGGTCTGTAAGGCTCCCCTGAGGATAGCCTCCCATTGATCACGGTGCAGTGCTTTGGGCTCAAGGTATCAAAAAACATGATGAGGACTTCTAGTGATGGAAACTGAGAAGGAGGAAGGCCCCGAATCTGGTGACAACACCACTCCCTCCCCAAGCCCATGGCCGACTCCTGACCCGTGTAGGCACAGGCTCCAAAGAAGCCCAAGGTCAATAGTGGTCAGAAGAACTGAGGCTTCTACTGTTCTCCACTCAGGAAGACACAAAGTTTGGAGTTTGAGTCTTTCCAAGCTAGCAAGACTTGGAAAACATCTCTGCTTTCTATACAAAGTTAATAAGGATCACATTTAGGAATAAATGATCCACTCAGAATATACTTGTCCTAGTAGAGAACAGAGACAAGCATCTACACCATATGAAAATTCAAAGTGTTCAGCCAGTGTGTGGCTTAGATCACCTGATGGTGCACATGTTGATAGCTTGGTCCCCTGTGGTGACCCCATCATGAAGTCATTATTTGATGGCATTATCTGGAGATGATAGTGCCTAACTGGAGAAATAGGTCACAAGGCAGTCCCTGGTGTCTCTCTCTCTCTCCTCTCTCCCTCCCTGCCTCTCTCTCCCAGCTTCCCCATCCACTGTGATATGCAGCCTTACTTCAGGCCTAAAGCCACAGGACCAGGCAACCATGAACTACTTCTGAAACAGTGAACCAAAATAAACCTCCTTTAAGTTGCTTCTCTTGAATATTTTGTCCCAGCATTAAAATCTTTTAATGCCCAGTGCATTAAAGATCAATATTCTTCAGAGAAAAACAGCATGGCCAGTACATCTACTACAACATCCACCCTCCAGGAAAAAAAGTTAGTAGACAGGAGGGGAGATAGAATGTGGACCATACCCCAAAGAGAGGGAAAAACTCCATTGAAGTCACCCTGACATGATCCAGATGTTGGAATTAAAAGATGAAGATTTGAAAATGGCTATTACAACTGACTCCAAGAGCTCCAGAGAAATGAATGCTTTAATGAGCAAACAGGTGGGAATCTCAGCAGAGATGGAGGGATCAAAGGGGAAATGATCTGAAATGAAGACTGGTCTAAGAGCAGAGTGGAGCTGGCAGGAAGACCAGTGAACTGAAAGATGGGTCCACAGAAACAGATCTGCCCAGGGAACTGGGGAAAAGCCGAGAGAACGAACACCTGAGTGACTACAGGACAATATGGATGGTCAGGGAAGCTGGAACCCAAGGCCAGCACAAGAAGCACGTCCAAGACACAATAGCCCAGCAGTTCCTAAACTTGGTAGAAATCATCCTTATACATCTTCAAGGTTTTACCAAGCCGGAAACAGGCAAACATACAAAGGTGGGGGGGGGGGTGGCTAGACAGATCACAGTCAGACCATGAAGAAGACTCCGTGAAGGGCAGCCAGCACCAGTGACCTGTGACACCCAGGGAACAGCAGTATGTAATGACTACATTCTGACAGGAAAGAGAGGCCAGAGACAGCCCTGAAAGGACATTTTAAAGTGTTGAAGGAAAAACTTAACTCAGAATTCGAGTGGGAGAAAATACCCTTTAATAACATAGGATAAGTTTCTTCCAACACCCTGGCTGACAGACTCTATTGCTGACAGGAAGAAAGATGGGAAAGAAACCGTCTTAGCTGAAGCAGGAAGCCCACCAATGGACACTGAAGAGGACACCAAGTGTTACAGTCCCCCTCTCTGTTCTCTTAATTTAAAAGGTAGCTGGGGATCTGAGGGAAGGCTTTATGGGGTTCCTGACATGCGTGATGGTACATGTGGCAGCAATGGCACACAGGACAGGGAAGGAACAGCACTGCTGCAGGTCTTATGGCTTCCTCCAGATGCTGATCCTCGGCTGCCGCTGTCACCTGTGGCCCGAGATCTGCATCTGAGCAATGTCTGTATTTTCCCACCCAGCTGTTCCACACAGGCTTTCGTGATCTAGCTCCCAGAGCCCCATCCCTCCCAGGCACAGCAAAGACACGGGCTTATCACTTCAATGCACCATTCTGATAAACTAGCAGCCCTTGACTACCAATGGGAGACGCACTGTCTTCTGTTCTCTCTTCCTGCCTCCAGCCTAGTTTTCTCAGCCCTTGTCGAGCTTTTCCTTTCAAGTGAGAGGACAGGGTGGAAAACACTTCAAATTCAGTTATTTGGGGGGCAGAAATAGTGCCATCATAAGCTTCTGTGTTTACTACAGGCTTAGGGACTGAGATCCGCAGCAGAGCTGCTGGAAGCGAGGGCCAACACCCTATGTGTTTAGTGGACACAGACACCTGAGATGGTGACCTTGGTTAGCACAGCATGTGAGTGGCAATACTCAGAGTTTGGCCACTGTACTGATTAGATGCCTCCAGAACTTTCTGTTTTCTTTCCATCCCTTGCCTCTGATTTTCTCAGGAGATTCTCTTTAGCTTAGGGTAGTCTTTGGTCTCTGCTCACAGGCCTCACTCCCCACACAGCCTAGTTCTCCTCATGTCTTCTGAGTAGGCTTTCCCTGACCAACCTCACCTTGAATCAAGGTCTCCCCTATTCCGTGCTGCCTCAGCATTCCTGTTTTGTGTTTGTACTGAGATCCATGTACTTATATGTTGCTCTGTAATTACTTTCCAGCAGTCTGCATTGTAGTTTCCAAAATTTGTATTTATTTCTATGCATTTGTATTTATTTACCAAATTAAGCTGTGAGCTCCCCACTTAGGGTAAGAATAATAACCTTTATGTTTGTATTGCTGTGCCCTCTAGTGCCTAGTACAGTGCTGAGCATGCAGCACTTTGTGGAATTAAAAAAATTAACGAGTCCTGCTAAGAAGCCTTCCTGCCTCACCTCTAGCTGCACACAGGGACTTGGAAGCGTTTGCTCTGACTGGACATGTGAACGCTCCATCCTCTGTGCCTGCCAGGGACTGGAAGAGGAGGAGCCTGGCATGTCCACCCTGACTGCTTCAAGCCTGTACCCCTTGGGCAGTCTCCCCCATAAGCACCCACACAGCAGGCTCTGGGAGCCCAGTCTGGCTCAGAGGAGACTAATAGCCAGGGCAGGGCTGGCATTTGCAAAACCACATCAGCGTGTAATGTCAGCACTGTCTCCCAGCTTGGGATAGCTCTCCTTCAGCGGGCTGTCAAGCCCATGAGAGGGCTGGAGCAACCACTGCTTCTCGTTGCTAAACCTTCCTGCTTCCTCCAAACCCTTGCAGTCAAGGAACTGATAGGACTTCATCAATGACGAGCGAAAGAGAAAAGCCAATTTTATAGAAGCATAAACAGAAATGTGGCTTGACCACTGGGCCTCATGATCAAGCAATTTCACCAGGTAAGCTGTGTCCTTTCTTCCCACGTCTGCTGGGACAGGCTCCCAGGCAGAGGGGTGGGATGCAGACAGAGGCTCTTTCCCTAAAGCACTGCCACTGGGCCAGGAGAGCAAGTGGGAACTAGGGTTGAAGAAGCCCTTCAGACGGGCTGAGGGACTAGCACTTCCTGATTGTGGAGAGACGGGATGTTGCAGGTTGACAGCCACAGTTATTATCCCAGCCTATCTTTAGTCCTCTTAACAGCTACTTAGTACCAACCTCTGCATCTGGACTTTTTTTTAACTACCAGTTGAAACTCTAACAATGTATTCTCAGTTGACCACTAGTTTCTACCACCTCCAAAGCTAAAAATGTCATCAAACAGCATCTGAAACTTCGAAGAGAAGTCCTTGCCCTGCCACAACCTGCCTGCCTGATCTTCCCACCACTGTATTTGGTAAATACTTCCATCTGACTTTCTCTCATTCTGTGACTATAAATGTTCATGTCACTGCTTCCGCAGTGGAACATGCCACTTGGGGTTCCTCCTTCCCTGGCTCCGAATAAACCATCTCTTATTCTATTTGAGGTGAGAGTGATGTTCTGCATAGATATAGAGTCAGCCATCTCAAAAGTGCTCCAAGAAAGGGGCCTTTCTTACCTTCTCGCCGATCGTTTCGGAGGACCCGCACTTTCTCGATTTTCCCTAAGAGAGCCCCGTCCTCAGCTAGGGAGGGAAAAGAGCAGAGCGTGGTGACCCCTGAGTATATGCAGGGCCCTCAGTCGCCCACAGGCGGCCCTCCCCTGTGGTCTCTGCTCCATCTGCCGCCCACTCCTCCCTGAGGCCCCACCACAGGTCACATGACTCACGGTCATTGCTGTAGTCATCCACCAGGATTATTTCCTTGATGAGGTGGGGTGGACTTCTCTTGAGCACACTGAGGAAAGACAGAGACACAGGAATCTTGTGAGAGTGGAGCTCTGGCTGGTGCCCCTGTATACAATCCCCACTGACTGTGCTGGCCTGATTGCGCCTGGGACACAGCTGGCATCGGGCACCCAACACCTGTCATGAGCTGCAACAGGTAAACATGGTGGTGCTGGAAGGTGCCTGTGGGCCTCACCTGACCACCGTCCGCAGCAGGGCCGACCTGGCTTCATTGTGAAACGTGATCACCACGCTGGTGGCTGGAAGGTCCACTCGCCACTGCTTCCGCTGACACCTGAGGGGAGAGAAAGACCACCCTGAGTGACGGACACAGCCAGCCAAAGATCATCCATGAGGGGGAAGCCAAGTAGGCTGCCAGGGGACAGGCTGTGGTTAACCTGTCAGCTGGGTAAGGTTCTGGGACTGACTAGAACATGAAGGTGGAAGATACAACTGGGGCTCCGTGGACACGGGGATCTTGGCAAACAGCTTTAGGCATGTGAAGGAGCATGTTCTAAAATGGTGATATTCCTACCACAGGCAGACACACCTCCAGCAAGGAGCCTGCCACGGTAGATTTTTCTGGAGAACCTGTCATCTTGTGCTCTTTGTTTGCTCTCTTCAGCTCCGCTGGCAGCACACACACTTTGCACGGGGAGATCAGGGGCCCGGCTCTCACTGACCACTCTCCCTCATCCTGGACACAGGCACATGCTCCTCTCTTGCCAGGCCTCTCCCAGTCACCTAGTGACGGGGACAGGGTTGGCAGTGAAGAGGCCTGGGGCTTCCTTAAGCACAAGTCCACAAGGGCCTGGCTGGGCCTACAAAGACAGCAGGTGGCACCAGGATCAGCGAGTTTGGCTTTGGATGACACACGCCTGGAAAGGGATTTTAAAAACCTACCTCTTATAACACCCAGGTTATCCTCAGCTACACACTGAGTTTGAGGCCAGCCTGAGCTACACTGGACCCCATCTCAAAAGTGAAAACCGTGTCACCGGGCATGGTGGTGCATACCTTTAATCCCAGCACTTGGCAGGCAAAGGTAGGAGGAGCTCCTTGAGTTAGAGGCCAGCCTGGGACCATAGAGTGAGCTCCATGTCAGTCTGGGCTAGAGTAAGACCCTACCTCAAAAAAATCAAAAAGAAAAACAAAACAAAACACCATGCATCTTGTAGGCCTGGGACTAGATGCCCACAGTGTCCTCACCGCTCCCTGGGGATGGAAGGGAGCTTGGCCAGAGCTCCCAGCAGGCTGGGAGAGAACCAGACATTGCAGCAGTGCAGGCTGAGGGGCGCAGCTTCCAGATCCTCCATGTGGCACCTATCTCCACAAGTGGTGGTGGGGGGAAGCCTTCCAAGGACCTACACACTGAAGACGTGGTTTTGCTTGTTGCTCCTAATGTGGGTTCCCAGCACAGGCTCCTGGAACTAGCCAGCGCCTATCATGATGGGAAATCAGCCGTAGACTGAGAGGGTTTCAGAAGAACATTGCCACGCAGCCATGGCTGGACACACTATCGCCACAGTAGTGAAAGGCCGTGAGGGCGGGTGCTGCCAAGACATGTCCCCTCAGGTCCCAGAAAATGAGCTTAGAGCAGATTTCAATATGAGCAAGAAAAGCAGTCAATTACAAAGCAATTAGGCCTGAATTGCAGAAGGGGCGTCTTTGGTTAATTTTAGTCATTATAGGAAGCTCCTTTCAATTAATCATGAGAAAACTGTGTGACAGTTAGTTGTTTGGGGAAAAACGCATTCTGCAATTAATATCCAATCTCATTACAAGCAAGCCTTTACAGACAAGCAGACTGATGGGCTAGCTGTTCTGCTCCCAACTTGGAGAATTAGCAGATAAATGAAGGGAGTGAGACTCTGCAAGGATTCAACTGTAAGCAAATGCTGCCACCGCTGAGAAGTCAATCTAGAAGGCTAAGGAACGAGGCCCCTTGTCAGGAGGGACTACCCTCTGTAAGCCCTGCTCCTCTCTGCAGGACTGCTGAGCCAGCGGACCTGGGCTGAACACTTGCTCAATGTGGCTTGCAGGGCACAGGGCAGCACTTTTCATCTCAAATCGAAGGAAACTGGGCCCATCCAATCATGCCCTATTCTCTCGCTTTCCTTGTCTCCGCAGGCAGCCCATCTTCCAGGAGCTTTTGGAGTCTCCTGAGGCTCTGGAAGCAATTTCCAGAGCATGCAGGCTGCTTCACACTATTTTATGAAAATGCCTCTCCATATTCATATGGCAGAGTCTTGGCAATCACGAGACTTCAGTGGGATCCCACTCTTCCGGCAAGGAGATCTCGTGCTCTGTGGGCTGGACTGAGTGTACACAAAGCCAGACGAGCCTCGCTTTGAACTAAGTGGGCCAGGGTAATTGCTTTAAAAGGAAAAGGAATGAATTTTGCGTTTAAAGAGCCATCTACCCTGTTAGCCAGCCCTCCCTGCTCCAGAGGCAGTGAGAACAGGGTGGGGAGCTGGCAGTGGGGGGTCCTCCTGGGACTGAGCAGCTGGCAGCAGGAGGGGCTCTGCCTGCTTTCTTTTTCCCAGAGGTAGGAGGCAATGTGAAACTGAGAAGACAGGCTACGAAGCAGTCATTTTTGGTCAGACTGGCTGACTTGGGAGCCACAGAAATCTACTCTGCTCTCCACAGGACTGGGGTTATAGCCACTTGTGGCCATGTCCAGCTGTTTACCAGGGTGCCAGGAAACTGAACTCGGGGCAAATCAGACCCTCTCTGGCCGTCATACTTACATAGCAAGCTCGCTTACCTGGGGAGCCATCTCCACAGCCCAAGAATTAATATTGTTATAACAAGCACCACCACGAAGCCTTGTCTCTTACTCCCAACACACGTGAGGAGAGATGCTAGTGATGACAACAGGAGTGTCCTCAGACATTCCTGAGAGCTCTGGTGCCAACCGTCACACAGGTCCCTCTAGACTAGACCTGGCTCTGGGGCTGGCACCTGGAGCACCGAGGCTTGGCACTGGTAGGACCAGGCCAGTTGCCAGTCAAGATGTGTGGCAAGGGGGCTGGAAATATCCCAATAACCACCCAGGCTGGACACATGTGTCTCAAGCATTTCATTCTGCCCACCCAAAATAAGATGATGGCTCCACATATCAAGGTGGCTATTGTGGAATCTTCCAGAAGCCTAGGTGAGGCAACTGGATAGCATGAGAATTGGAAATGGAAGCAGAAAGAAAAGAAGGAGCGACAGACTGATGGGCAACATTCACTCAGAACATCCTTAGCGCCATGGGTGGGCCCCCTGAGCAGTACCCAGACTGTTCTAGTGAGCCCTTCGAACACCAGATCCTAAAATGTTTAGTGGCCTTCAAAGACCCTCTGGAATTAAGCTTCTCAAAGGCCAGGCTGCCGGCAGGTCTGATAACCCCCTTTTCCTTGTGTTTGTCTCACTTCATAATTAACCTGAAACAGTTTTCCCACATCCTGCAGGCCTGGCAGCCCGCAATGAACACAAAACAGGAGCAAGCTGAAGACCACATTTCTCATCCCAGGACACAAGCCACTAGTTGCTCTGCCTCGGAAGGCTCCAGGCCCCACCCGGGGGAGACCAAGGGTTGCAGAGCAAAATGGCAGGGCCAGGGGATCCAGAGCACAGCTTGGCTCTCCACACACTGCTGCCTGGCTCAATGCAGCTCCACTGGGTGTTCTCAAGGAATAAACTGTCATTCTGGAGGCTGGAAAGATGGTTCAGTTGTTAAGAAGCTTGCCTGCAAAGCCTAACAACCCAGGTTCGATTTCCCAGTACCCATGTAAAGCCAGATGCACAAAGTGGGGCATGCATTTAGAGTTTGTCTGCAGTAGATAGAGGCCCTGGCATGCCCATTCTCTCTAAGTCTCTCTGCTTGCAAATTAATAAATAACTTGTCATTCAGTTCATTATCTACTCTCTACTGCCACCCGTTTTCCAGACACTAAATTTTAATTAAAAACTTTTGCCAAGAACTGTTGGGAGCTGAAAAAATAACAGCCCTGGATGGAGCCATCTGAGGACCCCACAACACTGAAGCACACTCCCCAGCAGCAAGAGCCTGCCATCTGAGCTGGGAGTCGTTTCCAGAAGCCAGAGCAAGGACTGCGCCAGGAAACGCGGGCCCCTGGGAGAAGCAGACAGTAGGAACCAGGTTTCACCTCCCCTTGCCTAGCTGGACACTTGCCTTGGTCCTTGGCAGAGACCCTCTGTCCTGGGCAATGACTCTGGCTCCCACACTGCGGACGGCTCAGCTCTGATCAAGAGGCTCCACAGAGCCATGCTTACATTTGCTCTGCTCCTGTGGTCTCCATGTGGTTAGCCTCCAGGGGGCGCCCTTCCCAGGGTTCATCCAGGCAAGTGGCTGGCTTTCCACCCTATGTCAAATGCCTCTCTGGTTCAGGAGTTCCATGGTAATGTGTGTGATGGCAGCCATTCTTCCTGTGAGAAGCTGATGGGGAAGGGTGTGAGCTTCTAACGGGCACTCTGAGCAGTGCCTGGCAATGAATGCCCTTGGCACTCTAGGCATGTGGCAAAGAGATTAGCTCTTCACTGGTAACCAAAGGATGTGTGCCGGGCCCTCTCCTCCCAAAGACAAAGGGCAGACAGGCATCTAGGTGTTGAGTATGCAGACATGGCCTTGAAACAGATAGTTCCCTGTGTGGGCCACTCCTAGGTCCCCAGCAGCCTGGCGGTGCACAGGACCCCAATTCTGCACCCTCTCTCCATGATCCTGTTCACCTCAAATAGATCCTTCTTGGGGAGTCCTGTGGGAGAAGTCAACTTCTCCTTGATGACAGAATATGACATTGAGTTGACACCCACAGTTACAGCACTTTGTTCTGGTCCTCTCATGACACCGGGGTCTCTGCACACCTTGTACCTGCCTGGTAGCACAGGGTCATCCCTCTGTCACTCTTCTCTCATGGGCTTTGCTTTGGGAGAATGCAGAACCTAAGACCAAGCTTATGTCCTCAACTTCCCCCTTGGTCACAAGCCAGTTATGACAAGGGAAATTCACATTCTTCTGGGAAGACAGGTAAAATAGAAAAAGTTACTGCTATATCCATAGGCTATCTTTGAAAAGTTACCAAAGGATTACTTTGATTACAATAGCTATGTTTAGATGACTTTCACAGATGAATTTTAAAAACAAATTAATTCCTTAAAAATAAATCCTTCGGTATCTAAAGAGATTTATACCTTTGTTCTCAATTCTCCTTATAGTCAACACAACCATGAAACCAAAGGACAAATGGAGAAAAGGAACAGAAAATCCCAATTATGAATCATAACTCACCAAGCATCCCCAATCAGCTGTAGGCCAAATAGCACACTGCCATTTCAAATCAGTGAGCAAAAGAGGTTGTCCGAAACTATCCATCCCAACAGTTAGCTTAGCATAGAAAAGAGAGCGGTCCACCACCACAGAGCTAGTGACATCCACACAGTCTGGGAGACACTAAGCTACAAAGAACCACCCTAGGAAATGTTCCCTGCAAGTTCAAGTTCCTGAGGGGACAGAAGTTGTGAGCCGCATGCAAACCCTGTCATGTGGCCATGGGAGGATAGGGGACAGTCAGGAAAGGCGAATTCGGGACTGCTGAGGTCCTGTTGTTCCCAGATGTATTTTATTTCCCTTCCCCTTCCCCCTCCCCCTCCCTTTCCTTCCCCCTTCTCTCCCTCCCTCCCTTCCTTCTTTTGGAAGGAAAGGGTTTACATTGGCTCATATTCTTGAGGGGAAATCTCATCATCGCTTGGCAGAGCAGAGGACGGGCATCATTTTTTTTTTAATTGAGAACTTTAATATATGAATATACTGCAGTTTGATTGTATTCCTAGCCCAATATCTTTTTAAAAGATGTCTTTATTATCCATAATTAGATACACTGTATAAGCATATCTTGTGATGGTACCCCCCCCATTTCCCTCCTTTCTGTCCCTACCCACTGGGGTCCCTCTTCAGTGGGCATTCTGGATCTGTCCATGGGGTTGGGGGTTATGAATTACACAGAGATAGCCAGCTTGTTTTTTTTTTTTTTCCTTCCTCATTGTGTGTTGTTGCTGAGGGGAGCAATGTCTCTGGATATTCTCCCCACCATGGCTCTTACAATCTTTCTGCCCCCTCTTTTGCTCAGTTCCCTGAGTCATGGTGGGTGAATTTTAAGTTTGCTTTATTGTTGACCATTGTCTTTTTTTAAAAATTATTTATTAAGTGACAGAGAGAGAGACAGAGAGAGAGAGAGAGAGAGAGAGAGAGAGGAGAATGAGAATGAATATGAGAGTGCTAGGGCCTTCAGTCACTGCAAACACATGAGCCACCTTGTACATCTGGCTTTAAGTGGGTACTGGGGAATTGAACTCAGGTCCTTCTGCTTTACAGGCAAGCACCTTAACCACTGAACCATCTCTCAAGCCCCCATTATCTTTTTATTTATTACAGCAGATGCATCTACTTAAAAAATAATCTACTCATAATGAAAACAAGAGTCCAAGGGCTGGAGAGATGCCTCAGAATTAAGAGTGCATCCTGAGCAAGCATGAGGACCTGAGGGAACCTGGCCTGAGTTTGAATCTCCAGAACCCACGTAAACAGCTGGGTGTGGCCACGTGCGCCTGTGACCCCAGTCCCACAGGGGAGTCAAGATCCAAGATCAGTGCCATTGAGTGGGATGCCTGATGTTCTGCTCTGGCCACCACAGGTGAGCGCACCTGCTGCAGGGGAGTGCATGGGGCACCACAAGGTCACATACACACCTACGCACACACATTATACCATACTGCACAAAGCAAACATAAAGTCCAAGAAATCAGGAATATTTTAAGAAAGTAGGAAGTCTGTGGTGTCAGGTGGCCCGCACATGATGGGACAGACCACTTATGTCTAGGTGACATAGGCTCATATCTGGTGACAGGTCTGTCAGCATTGTGGTCACTGCTGCCATCACTGTCTCTCCCCACCTCCTTGGACCGGCCTGCTCAAGCCCAGACATGAGACCAGCAAGGAGCCTTCTCGAGTGAAGACATGATGCTGCCATCTGAGGACACTGCTGCGTGCTGGCTTCCAGAAGGCAGGCCATGCATAGAGAGGAGTGAGTCCTGGGTGGCTGAGGCCCTTTGCCAACAGTCAGAGACGCCAGCTCCCATCAGCATGTGGGGACAGAACATCAGCAGTGACAGAATGGGTCAGCAGCCACTGAAAAGGCTGACTGATCTCAAGGTGACATGCGAATCAACTGAAGATGCTTCCCTCCCTTCCATAACCTCTCCCCTCAGAGCTATTGTAGACTTCCCAGCCTAAACTATGGTGATTCCATTCTTAGTTCCCCATCTACAATTATATTATGAAGAGAAAAATAAGTCATGGGTGGAGAAGTCTCCAGTCAGATGGCCTGAAGCCTGCTGCCTCTATTTCCCCACTTGGCATGGACAGTCACACATTTTGCTTCAGAAGTATCAATGTGTTAGATTACAAGGTGCTGCCTCGGGACTGAGGATATCACTTCATGAATTATGACAACACTATTAATACCTATTTGGAGCCTGAGCAAGATACTGGGGATATGTGTGCTCAGTCTGTTCCACAGCACATGAACTCTGGAGGGACAAATCTTGCCCTGAACCCGAGTGCTCCTGCAGGAGGCTGTGATGTCCTAGGTGAGGACAACACCACCACTGTGTATAACCTGTTAGTGGTCCTTGAAGAAGGGAGGCACGCTGTGCCTTAGGGGTTGTTCCCACGGTCCAAGAGGGGATACTGTCCTCATGCAGAGACCATGCGAGCCCTGAGGTCTGCAGAGTGCCACTTGTCCCCTCTGTGGGTGCACAGACAGAAGCCCTGAGGTATAAGCAGGTAGCAGGGCCGCTGCAGGACCCTATGCAGGCCCCAGAGGGGTCACAGATGTCCTTACTATATTGAATGGTACTCCACAGGGAGGCTCACCTCTGCACCCCTCAATGTTCTGTGACATGCAGAACCCAAGATACCTCCTTGGGAATGGGAACTGGGCCCTCTCTGAACACCAAAACTACTGGACCCTGATTTTATGAGGCCCCAGGACAGTGAGAAATACCCTTCTGCTCCTGGGAACCACCCAGGCCTGGACATTCTGTGAGGATTCAAATGGACCTACATGGACAAGTCAATGTCCTCGTGGTATACCTCTGGGACTCCCTGTCGCCACACACAAAGACATGCACATACACTCCAGCCATGCCAGCTTCTGTGGTCTCTGGATGCACCTGGCACTCTCCCTGCTAAGACTGACCCATTCCTTCACTAGAGGCCTGGGCCACACCTCCATCTTGCCTCCAGGTGTTGACCAGGATGCTCACTCCACCCTGCTGATCTCTGACCCACCCCACTCTATCTGAAATTGCTCACTCATTTAATTTGTCTTCTCTCACTCATCAATGGAAGCTCCCTGAAGGCAGATTTTTAAAATCAGCCTTGTTTACTACTGTTTCCTTGGTAACCAGAAAAATACATGACATACTGTTAGCCTTGAAAAGCATACTTGCTGAGGGAACAGGAATGCAGGAGTCAAAGGGAATCGACACCGAAATGAACATAGGGCACATGAAACTTTAAGTCCAAAGGCAATATTCCTTCATGCTGGAATGCTTTCTTCCTTTGAGGGATTTTAATTTTCAAAGAGATGTGGATTTTCTCTCTGTATTGTCTGATGAAGAAAATCTTGGCTAATTGGACACAGTTAAGATAATATGCTTTTAATTCTACAGACTGAAGTGGGTGTTCATGGATTCTATCACCAAAACTCAGTGTCTCCAGTGCACAGGGGCTGTTCAGCCACAGTAGTGAATGGACAGGTGTCGTGTCATGGGCTCATCAATGAACGTGCCTCACACAGGTCAAGAGCAAAGCTTTACACTCTATGCTTTACAGCTCACTCTACTCAAAGCTGATTTCACACAGCATGAGCTGTTGGTCAGAGGACAGTGACCACCACACTGCTCTGAGGTTCACAGACTTGTAAGCAGACTGAAAGTGGGGAACAAAGTGAAGACAGGCAGGGTTGCCTACAGCTTTGCAGATAAAACCCAGTGTGGAGAGAGACTACAACCTCGGCCTGAGGGCAGCAAGTGGCAGAGGTGCTAACACCCCAAAGTCCATAACATTTCTTAACCGCTGAGCCATCTCTCCAGCCCTAGTCCATAACATTTCTATCGACTCTCACTGGGGTCAGAGACTGCTGTTCAGAGGAGAAAAGAAGATCTATTTCTGACAGAAAAAAATATCTTTCTACATAGATTCCAAAGGCAATACTCAGGTATCGCCCTGCTTTCACCAGACCCTGGCTTGAAGCACTGCAGCTCTCTTGCTCTCCTCTCCTCTCCTCGCCTAGGAAGCTGCAGGGAATGATGTCCTTGTGAGCACGAAGCCAGACAAGCTTCACTGGGGCTTCCTCCCAGGAAGAGAACTAGAGACTTTAGCCTCCTGATACCCAGCAGAAACCACTTGTACACTCACTCAGCTCCACTGGGACAAAAGCGATTACCCACCCTAACTGTCTACAATGTGCATCCTCCCCAGGGATGGACACGTAGGGTTCAGCCTTCAACAATCTCTGTACTTTTCGCCAACAAGGCACAGGCAGCTGTGGGGGAGGGGAGGTCAGTGAACAGGATGCAGGCTACAGGGAGGCATAGGGATAAAAACAGCAGCATACAAGAGGGCAGAGGACCCATAGAAATACCCAAGAAAGGTGTAATGAGGGTCTCAGAGAGAAAAGAACAGACAAAGATGGTGTTGCAGTCAGCCTTCTAGTTGCTGCACAGAAAGAACCTGAGCAAAAGCGGCTTGTGGAGGAATGGGTTTATTTGGCTTACAGACTCCATCCTGACAGGGAAAATGATGGCATGAGCAGAGGGTGGACATCACCTCCCCCACAGCATTGCAAACCGTGGCAGGAAGGTGGGCCAAACACTGACAAGGGGAAGCTGGCTTATAACCCCCATAAGCCCACCCCCAACAACACAGCTTCAGCAAGGTTGTAAAACCCAAACTGCCATCAGCTGGGGATCCATCAATCAGAACACATTCATTTGTTTGTGGGGAACACCTGGACCAAACCATGACAGATGGCAAAAGAAAGGCGCATAAACCCCCCAAACCCTAACAGGCCCAACTCACAGAACACAAATCCAAACTGGTTCTTGTGAGAGTGCTGAAAGACAAGCACAGAGGGAAGACTGCCCACACAGAACAAGATGATTAACGGCTGACTGTGACCAGGGATGTGGGCAGAGTGTGACCGAAGGGTGAGCAGAGATACAGAGGCAACAGAGACAAAGAGCCTCAAAAGTGGAACACCTATCTTGGACAACTTGAGCTGGTACTGCCAGGAGCCATCATGGACCACTGTGACGCAGATGGACAATGGCCCCAGGCGGGAGGGAAAGTGTGAGGACCGAAGAAAGGAACGCAAATACAAGGATGATTTACAGCACACCCAAATCAAGATGTCCCAGGCACTTACAAGCTAACAGGAGCACAAGGGGGGAGGGGATAGCATTATGACCAGTGCACTGCTCAGTAACAACTATTTTCTTATTTTGGAATTTGTTGATTTATAATAGCTAAGATTTTAAAAAAATATTTTGATTTATTTGCAAGCAGAGAGAATGGGTGTGTCAGGGCCTCCAGCAACTACAAACAAACTCCAGAAGCATGGGTCATTTTGTGTTTCTGGCTATGTGGGTACTGGGGAATCAAACCCAGGTCATTAGGCTTTGCAGGCAATCTCTAGCCTGGATAACAGTTATTAACTGGCAGATAAAGAGGAAATACTTAAGTCAGATGGAGAGGACAGGAGAAGAAAGGACATAGCAGGCAGGACTCATCAAAGCCAGTATGCCAGAGGGTCTCTCAAGAGTTTAAGCTAACATTCCTGCTACAAGATGAAGTTTATCAGAGCAGACAACATCAAATGCAAAACCCAGATACAAGCCATTTACAGGGACACACTTTACACAAAAGGACTCCATGGACATGGGGAATGACATCTGCTACGAGAGTGTCTACAGCCCACGCAGAAGGAGACAGAGCTCTGTGTGGGAAGGTCAGCCCTTCACCACTTTCCCAGACACCTTTGGGCTCCAAAGAGAAGGCTAATGTCCTCACAACTGACACCACAAGACAAATTTTCTAGAGCCCACACAAGTAGGATGGTTAACTTTCCCTTCCCAGCTTTGAGCAGAATCTGACCCCAACCCAACTAATAGGAAAGGCTCCCAGCTGCTGCACATGAACCTGTCTGGGGGCTGGGCAGAATCAATTCACCACAGGAGGGATATTCAAAGGCCTGTTTGGACATCACCCATTCTAGAAACACTGGAAAGAATGTGTGTATGGTTTGGGGACTTTGATAGGCTTACAATGGATCCAGCAGACAGGAAACCCAGCTCCATGATAACAAGGCCATGCTCTGCAGGTGCTCACTTCACTTTCTCCTTTTTATTCAGACCAGGACTCCAGCCTATGGATGTTGCCACACATATTCAGGGTGGGTCTTGGTATCTCAATTAATCCAATGTAGAAACTCCATTGCAGACATGCCCAGATGCTTGTCTCCTAGGTGGTTCTAGATCTTGTTGACAGATTGGCCATTATAGGCCCCTTTTCAGAGCCACACTGACCTCTCCAGGTTAAGTCAACAGGCCCTAACATTGGTAGGTTATTAACATTCTAGGTGCCTCAGTTTCCTCTCTGGGACATAAGCATGACTCTGCATGTCCCATCATGGGTTGTGAGGATTCCCAAGTGGGTCCTCAAGATGTGTCCAGCACAGGCTGTTAGCCAGTAAGAAGGGCAGTAGGGACACAACCAGGCCCATCTGGAAAGAGCAAAGGACCCTTACTTGAGACAAGCACATGCCTTCCACCCTGCACACTGCTTCGGGCTTAGAGCTTTCGTAAAGTCCCAAACCTCACATATGGTTCCTGAGAACACTTGGGGCCCAGGCTAGTGCCTCTATTTTAGAATAGGTGCTCATGATGAAGAGGACAGGCTATAACCAGCATGCACAAGAGATGAGTAAAACTGCTTCTAAAAAGAAATGAAGGGGCTGGAGAGATGGCTCAATGATTAAGGTGCTTGCCTGCAAAGCTCAAACAACCTGGTTCAATTCCCCAGTACTCACACAAAGACAGATGCACAAAGTGACACATGCATCTGGAGTTCATTTGCAGCAGCTGGAGACCCTGGTGTGTCCATTCTCTTTTTCATTCTATGTGTGTGTTCATGTTTTCTATCTCTCTGCTTACAAATAAATAAAAATATTTTTAAAAAATGGATAACCCTGTGGGGCATATTTGGAATAAGGATGAGAGAGAACTGATATTATGTACATACATGTTTCAATGTAACCATAGGTGTTACCTAGCAAATCATCTTAACTTTTCCCTGGTCCCAAAGGACAGAAATGGTACTTTGCCCTAAATAAAAGATGCTTCAAGTGACAGAGTTGACCACAACCCAAAGAAGACTGATAAAAGAGAGGAAGATGTCTGCCATAGTCATCAGCACCTGTGTTATTCCTGACACTCCAAAGTAGGAGAGGAAAATCATGGCTGACCACCAGGATGTCTGGCAGTTTGTGGCCTGTCTCCCTGCCTTGCTTTTCCCCTCAGTCCCTTGAAACATGCACCCTGAGACCAAACTGTCTTGGGAGACATCTGTGGGTATGTCTCAGAGGGTGTTTCCAGAAATTTTTGGTGCATGGACAGCAACTGACATGGGGCAGGGACAAGGGGACAGCCCCTGCCCTGACTGTGCAAGGCACCATCTAAGTGGCTGAGGGCCTGCATGGAATGAGAGAGGAAGGAGGAGCCTACAAGCCCAGCATACTCTCCTACCTCTGCTTCCTGGCCACCACAATAAGGAAAGCAGACTCCTCTGTTACATGCTCCCACCCTCACAATGCTCTCCCTCATCTCAGTCCAAAACCATGGAGCCAGATGACCTTGACCTTAAACCTCTGAAACTGTGAGCCAAAATAAACCTTTCCTCTCATTAGGTTGATTCTCTTAGATTCTGGTAACAGTGATGAAAAGTCTAAGACAGAGACCCTTGCTAGCTCTCTGGAAGTCTGGCAGGTTTCTACACAGCCTTCCTCTTCCTGGAAATCACTATCCCAGATCCTGCCCTGGGGGCCCTCACATCCTCAGATGCCTAGAAGTACAGCCAGGAGGTGAACCACCCACACAGGAGCTATGGCTTCGCTGCCTTCATCCTTCATAGCCAGACTCCCAGGATCCACACAGTCTGACCTCAAGCAGATGTGTGATCTGCTGTACACTCCCCAAGGAATCAATGGCTCTAGAAGCAACTTCCTGCACAGGAAGTCCCTCCCAATTCCCAGTAACCACTATCCTCAGAGTGAGAGGAGTAGGCTCCTCACATCTCAGTGACCTGAACCAAGACCAGTCCACCAAGAATCCCAGAGTGAACAACACCCCCTTGACATTCTTCCATACAGTTAAGCCTAAGGCTACAGGCAGACAACTGGGGTGATGTGCACCTCTTTCCCAGTTAGTGGTGACCAGATATTCTTAACATATGGAGACTCTGAGATGAGTGTGGTAGTCCCCAGGTGCCTTCCATCCTGGTCCCAGCTGTGTGAAAAAGAAGAGCTTGTAGATGGACCCTTCTCCTTTAGGGCCAGGAGGAGGGTAGAATCAAGTGTCCCTCTTGTCTCCTACTTCCTCCCGACCCCGCTAGGAATTCTACAGAAAATTTCCTGCTGAAGTTGTCCCAACAAATAGGAATTTAGATTTTTTTTCCTTCCAAGGTTGTGAGCAATGGGAAATTCTGTGTTATTTGAGTAGAGCTTCAAAATAATGAGCAATTAGCAAATGTGGGACCAGTATGACTTTCTCCTCTGGCCCTCACCTCTGCAAGCCATTCTGGGTCACAACCCTTCTACCCTAAGGAGAAGTTCCACTGCCACACACCTTGGGATCTTTCTTGCTTTGCCAACACTATACAGGAACAACACAGGTGCAGCTTCTCAGGGTAAAGGAAAGCCCAGAGCCACAAGCAGAGGGGACTCCCTGCCTGTTGCACATGAGCTGGGCAGGACTTACTGGTCATGTCGTGTGTCTGGGATGCCTCGGTCCATGCGCAGCTTGTCACTCTCCACCTGGTTGAACTTGTTGCGGGCATAGGGGTCCTGCCCAGAGCGAACCATCGTCCCTCCAACATACGCTTCCTGGTTAAAGTCTGGCCACCGGACTTTCCCTGGAAAGAGCAGAGGAGAGGGTGTTGGACAAGGGACATGGGACCAGAGTACTGGTCACAGAGACAGTGGTAAGTAGTCATGGCTAGTCGTGGCATGTTCACAGGATGGCTGTTCTCATCATCCAAGTACCTGAAAGCATTCCAGGAACACAGTCATCACCTGAGAAGCCATCTGCAGCTTGCAACCCAAAAGGAAAGGCCTGGCGCTCAGATCCATTTGAAAATGTAACTGTTAACTATATCATCACTTTTATTTCTACAAAAAGGACAGTCTCTGTTTACCCACCTTTTAGGGATTTTAGTAATGCTCAAAAGCATTCCAGGCAAGTGAAGAAGAAAATATATAGATTAAATAGAAGGCACCCCACTGTGCAACACCAGGCATTGCAAGAGCAAATGTTTAGACTGTCATGACTCCAAAAATGGCAGCCCAAAGTACAGCCCTTTGCTGGCCTGAGTACAGCATGGTGAAGGGGCTGGGTGGCTACGACAGGCAGGGCCTTCTCTGGAGCTCCAGCCCACCTGAGGCCAAGCCTCCGTGGGATAGAGGCTTAGGTCCCATCCCTAGAGGTAACAGAAGGCAGGCAAGTGCTGACACCAAGCCACTGAAACAAACTTTGTCCCAGTTTGTTTGAAACAAAGTTTGTCCCATGGGGGGGTGAGGGTGGGGGCGTCAGGGGCTGAGGTAGGGTTACATATAGTCCAGGTTGGCCTCCAACTCCCCATGTAGCCAAAGATGACCTTGAGCTCCTAATACTTCTGCCTCTACTTCCCCAGTGTTTCCCACGTGCAACTCTGCTATCTGTGCAGGCTCACTGACCTCCCTAAGAATCACCTCTGAAAGGGCAAGACAGCTTGACTTAGGTTCTCCCTGTGAGGAGGGTCCTCAGCCGTTCATTCTTAAAAACACCTCATGCAGGAATACTGAAATACACGTACATACAGTTCTGCTAACTCCACTCCTGTTCTGGAGCTCTATGACTGAGCATCAAGAGAGGGACAGCTCCCTGTTTCCAGTGTGGAAAACACCAGCCCCCCAAAAAGGGTGTTTCCACAATGTAATGGTTAGGTTTGTTGTCAACTTGATCTTTTTAATAATCTTGGGTGGGTCTCTGAGGATGTTCACAGGAAGGCAACCTCTCAGTAGGGGGCAGAATGTAAGAAAGCTAGAAATGAATAATCCCATCTTGGGAGGGCAATGCAGGAAGGAAGTCCCAGAGACTCAGGAAGCCAACAAGTCTGGGATAGTGTTGTAAGACACTGCCCTAAGACTATATAAAGGGGGAGAAAATTTCTTTCCCCCTGCCTGTTTTGCTTATGTGTGTGGTGTTGGTGATGGGTTTCTCTCTCTGCTTGGACCTGTGAAAGGGGACCAGCCTGTTCATCATTATGTAACTTTTCCCCTGGATCTGTAGCTTCAATAAATCCTTTCCTCCCATAAACTGTGCCTGGTTTGGAGATTCATCCCAGTGACATGTGGCTATGACCTCCTCAGGGTCCTTCCTGCAGTGAATGGTGTGATTCCTAGACAGACCCTTGGCTAGGACCTGGTCATTACTCATACACAGGTCTTTTACTGAAGAGAGGGTTGACATCTCCCAGCCACTTATCAGAATGTTGACACACCTGAAAGGCCAGGTTCTATAGGAACATAGCACTAGCTAGACTGTTCATGGGGACCTGGGGCCAGGCAGGTGGGCAGCAAACAGGCCCAGGGGGGAAGAATACTGCTATACAGGGCGAACCTGGATGTGCCCTGGATGACAGATCAGAGCAAGGTGGGAGGAAGGATGAATTCAGAACATTCAAGGCAGCAAACCTGCTTCTGTCAACACTGGCACTGCTACTTGTGTGGCCTGCTCAGGGCACTGACTCCAAGACTGTCTCCTTAGCACATTCATCAATCAATGGATTCAAAGGTGTTTCCTGAAGACCTGATGACCTGCTACATTCCAGTTCTGCAGGTAGAGCAAATTCAGAAAAAGAAGAGGAAGAGGGGAGGAGTGGGGGAGGGGAGCTACCACCCACCAGAACTCCTAGCATTTCAGGTCATCTTTAGGACTATGAAGAAGCACAAGGCTGGTGGGGTGGGGGTGCAGCTCAGTGGTAGAGCACTTGCCTTGCATATGCAGGACCCTGGATTCCCAACTCTAAAACTAAAAACAAACAAAAACTCAGAAGGCTGTTAAGGGGCAGGCAGGCTAAGGGCTACTGATCAACACAGATGTTTGGTACAGCCTTTCCACCAGGACAACTGTGTGCAGGCACCAGCTTTCTGGGAAGAGCATGGGCACTGGGGTGGGCATGGGCTTGCCCACTCAGGAACTAGCCAGCCAGAAGCCAGTGTGACTGAGAAGATTCAAGGCATCTGACAGTGAGAGCCAGGTCACAGGACAGCCACATGGCATGAGCAAAAGAGCCCTTCTGTAGTGAGTCAGATCAACAAGACAGCATGGTGTACTGCATAAACTGTCCCCACACGTAGTCTAGAGTTCCTTTACTTCAGAGGAAACTGAGACCTGGTTCCCTGGGTCGTGTTCAAGGCGGAAGAGTAAGCTTTCCACCTCAAAGTTCCTTATTTCTGCTGCAATTGTCCTTCAAGGCCAACCCATCATCTCTGCTAGTTGCCATGGAAATGATGCTGAGGGCAAGAGGTCCCACCTTATAAACAGGCAGTTAGCATACCCACAAGCCAGCTTCATGGTCATTCTGCAGCCTGGAGACGAATCTGTCTGCTACGGGACGGGCAGCGTCAGCCTTTTCTTCCACTCGTAATGAAACACTTCTGCATTTCTCGGAAACATGCTTACTGACCTTCCACCTCTTCCTATCTCATTGCCTCTATCCTCAAGTGTTTTCAGGGATAAACAGAAAAAGCCCCCGTGCCCAGCCATACTGCAGATCTGCAAAGTGTCAGGAGCAATGATACTAGCAGTGCCCAAGGGAGGTTCAGACATGCTGGTTCTCACTAGTTTCATGGCCTTAATCTGTTCTCTGAATTATAGGCAGGAAACTTTAATGGCCCCAGGCATGCCCAGAGGGAGGCCACCACCCAAGATGCCCATATCTCTGTGCATCCTACGGGGTCAGCTCCTGGTATGAAGTTCCCAGCCCTCAGCCAAGGGACCTTCCCTGTGCTCCAGACCCCTACACCCTCTCTGGAATGAGATGTGATCTCAGCAGAGGGATCTATGAACTATGCGATGTCACACTGAGTATCAGTGTCATCGAGACTAGTCACAGGCTGGCATTGTGCTAAAAAATCCCACAGGCATGGCTGAGCAAATGCAGGCCCATGCCCAGCCCCACTAAGGGGCAAGGAAGGCAGACAACAATCAAATGGATTAGTTCAAAAAGACCTTGCTGGGCTGGGAAAATGGTGCTTCCTTACAAAGCTTGCTGGCTTTCCCAGTACCAATGTAAAGCCAGATACACAACAGGGTACAAGAGGCCCTGGTGGTGTGCCCACATTCTCATTCTCCCTCTCCCCGCCTGCCTCAAATGAATGAATGAATGAACAGCTCAGTGCTCTGAGGGAGGGAAGTAGCTAGGGGACCACATCTACACCCAGGGAAGGAAGGCCCCACGGGAGGCCTGTCTGAGCTGAGACCAGAGCCCTTGACCCCTTGAGCAAAGCCATTGTTTTTCAGTAGTCAAGGCTGCTGTGTCCCCCAGAAGAGCCTCCATATCCCCTTCCTCTCACCCAGGACCCTCTTTGGCTGTGACAATGACTCTCCCTAGGGCATAAAGCCACAGTACTAGACAGAATGTAAACAGCATTTCCTTTTAAGAAGTCAACAGAATGCCAGGGCACCGGGAAATGTGTTGGACATACTGTCATGTGCTTCTGAAGCCATGTGCATGCACACACATGAGCACACACAGAGCCTCACAGCATGTGGCTTACCCTCCTCAGAGCCTGCGAGCTTGCTTATATGGGTGTGACACAAAACTGGTGTCATCATCTCATAACAGGTAATTTGAAAATAATAATAATTTGATAATTCAAATAATAATTTGATAATTCAAATAATAATTTGAAAAACACTGGGTTCAATAACCATCACAAAAGTTGGTTGGTTGTGTATCATTTAGAATTGTGGGTTAGAGTCTCCTGAAGTAGAGGCAGCAGAAAGCATAGAGAACCAGACCCGCAGAAGGGGAGGTGCAAAGTGCTGGGGGCTGAGCAGCCTGAGTCACAGGACAGACAGAGGACACATAGTCTGACATTCACAAGCCACCTGAGCTCCTGACAGCACTCTACACTTTTTCCAAAGTTTCAGAAATGAACAACTTTTAGAAAATAAAACATAAATCTAGTAAAGCAGGGTTTATGAGGGAAAGCCCACCCAATCAGAGTCTCCTCCTTGGGTTGATGGACAAGCCTCAGAGAACACTTTCCACAGGGGTGGCAGAGACTGGCAGTGAGGCAAATGGAGTGAGGGTCCAGATGGCGTGAGAACTGCAGGGCTGGTGGCCCCAAGGAAAGCTGTGGGAAAACTGCTCACGCCAGGGCTGAGAAAATATTCAAAAGCATGTCTGCTTCTGGAGTGAGCTTCTTTCTGGCCTGGCTGGAACAGGAAAGGCTAGCATGTCCCTGCAAGCCACAGGCCCCTGCCTCTCCCAAAACCACATATGGCCAGTCTGAGGCCACCTCCTCAGAGGACCACTTAGAGACCCAGTGATCTTTCACCTGTTGGCTGCTGGTTCTCACCCACGGTACCCTGGGCACTCCACAAACTCACAAACATCTGCCAACCATTGCTTGCTATGAAGACTTTATCCTGATCTAAGCTGCCTGATGCTAAGTGTAAAACTAGCTGAATCCTGGTCCTGACTTGGAAGACTGGGAAGGACGCAGCTGCTCATAGAGCTTATAAACGTGCTGTACTGACGCCTGGAAGGAAAGAATGCCAACTGGCACAGGCTCAACTGAAGGTGGGGAGGGGCAGTGGTAAGAGCACTGACACTCAGCAACTGTGGGTCCTTCACACTTACTCTCCACACTCTGGGGAGCACAGAAATTTCAGACCTGTCCCCTAACAGTCAAGTTTTTATCTATGAACTCCTACTAAATAGGTCTCCCTCGTCTGCAAGAGTGACACTGTGAACTGAGAGCTGGGAGGAACAGGACCTCAAAGCAGAGACATTTTCTTGAATACCTTTGCTGGCTCATCTGCCTCTCAATACAGCCATCTCCGCCCACTGTCGTCAGTGCCCTCTGGTCGCACTCCCTGCAAAGCTCTACCCTGACCTGGGCTGTGCTACAAGCTTCCAGCTGTGAACTTATGCCCCTTCTGAAGACAAGTGGCAGGAGAGCTCAGCTCTCCCATGTCTACCTGCCTCAGTTTAGAGCCCTTGGAGCCTGTCCTCTCTCTTTGTGCACCTGGCTTACTCACCCCCCTCAGCAGTAACAATTACCACAGGCCTCAGTAACACTTAAGTGAAAAGCCACCTTGAACAGGTACTCGAGGTCTTTCCACTGAGGTCTTGGCACTGGTGTACCCCCACCAAGTCTCTGTCCTGCATTTTCAATCTGGGGGTCACTGCCTGATGGTGACGACTGCCACCAGGGGCGGGACAGGCTCCACATTCTTCCCAGGGCAGTGTGCCTTTTTTCCCATCCTGGTACTACCATAGGTCAATACATCACTCATTTCCAACAGGTTCCCTGCAGCGCTAAGGTCAGCTGCCCCTGGCTGTCTGCTTGCTGCGGTAGTCAGGGTCCCAGGATGGTCCTAGAAAGGACATCCTGCAAAAAAAGTCTCTGTAGTTCTAACACCCTTCCCAGGGACCCACAGTTTTGGGGGGAGACATGGCCCTTCTTTCAGGTCCACAGCCTCTGACAGTAAGCAGAGGCCAGCTGCGGGGAGGGAGGGACAGACTAGCAGTAAGAAGATGCAGGCGTGTTCCTCTCCATTCCCCTCAGGATGGGAATGGAGGCCTCAGTCATAAGCCAGCTAATCCTGCTGCCTGCCTGTGTGACTCACAGCCTGAGGCATTCCAGCTGCGAAGGTACAGCACAACCTTTACCTCTTGCATCCATGAAAACAATAGCTGGAGTCAAGGGAAGGGTGAGCCTTGGTCACAGCTGGCTCCAGGAGAGAAGGAACAGTCACCCCTCACCCCATTAGGCCTTGTAGAGAGGACATTACAATGGTATTGTGAAGAAGACATCCCTTACCTCTAACTTCCGGGCTATTCTCAGCCCACACCTCATCTACCACCCTCTGTCCCAGCCACTGCCCATCACCTACCCCCACCCAAACCCTGTTCCGTTCCTTTCCCACGGTGACTTCCCTGGAGAACCTCCCAACATGCAACCTGCACAGGACGGCTTTGAGCTTTGGGCCCCAGGTCAAGGTCTGGTCGGCACTGCCTGGCTCCCTGTCCCAGATCCTCCACCAGGCTCACTACTCACATGTCTCTCCACAATCTTTGGATTCCTCGTTCAGTTCTGGAGTTTCTCTATCTCAGCTACCCTCAGGCAGGAGTGGCTGGCAGCTGTGCCCATGAGCCTAAGCCTGCTGTGCACAGGGGCTGAGGCTGTCCACCTGGCTCAGGGCCTAAGTGAGAGAGTAGAGTCCTCAGGACCTTAGTCTTAGGGTCCTAACAACTCACCTGTAAATGTACTTCTAAAAAGATGACAAGGCTTTTCAACCAGGCACTGCCCGCCTTTATGTGTGACTGGCATCAATACAACCTAAAATGATGCTACAGTTCTTTCTTCTAATTTTAGTTTTTACTAAACAGGAAAGAACAATGGCACCAACATGGGAGAATGATGACAGGAACCTATAGGGAACTTCACAGCACCAACATGGAGAAGGGCATGGAAACAAGGCCCTCAAGGGACACATATGTGCAGTGAGAGCTCTCAGGCATAAGGACAGGGAACCCAGCATATACTCCTGAAGGACAGGTGTGTTGCCTGCCACCCTGGGTGTCCAGGGGAGACAGGAATCCACGAGACAGTTCTGCACAGGTGTGGTCTCCCCAGCAGAGACGGTTTAAACAAACAGGCCACCTGGGCGAAGCACCTATGGGGAGTGGAGTGGAGCTGCCTCCCAGGATGCACCAGGAAAGGAAACAAGCTGACCCCCAAGGGCAGGGCCCAGAAGCACCTCATCTCACAGGTGATCTCAAGAAAAGAAAAACCTTGTGATGGTGCGATCAGAATGCAGCACAGAGCAGGAGCCTGGGCAAGGCCAGGGCTGCAAACAAACCCACTCAACAACAAAGGTGTAAATAATACTTTATGGCTTGTCACTGGATATCTGGTACAACAGGAAATTTTGTTCAATGGTGAGAAACTTCCCTTGAAACAAGGCATCCTAATCCACTCATTATTAAGGAGGAAAAAGAGGAAACTCCGAGAAGTAATGAAAAGTAATTTGACAACAAATCTAAGAAATTGCCAGCTATTATAGGAAAAACACTCATCATTTGTTTAAAATTATTGGTGCAATCAAATTGGCGTCTTAAACAATAATGTGCAATAGAAGCTGATTTGCATTCACAAGGTCTGTGCCTGGCTTGAAATCATCACGTGTGGACTGTCAAAGAGCTCTTCTCTGCACTGTAAGAGCTCTAGTTTACATGTCTGTTTCTGAGACAAGGTTTCATCATGTAAACCAAGCTGGCCTATAACTCACAATCCTCTTGCCTCTCTCTCCCCAGTGCAGGGATTATGGGTACCAAAACCATATCTAGCTCTTTTATGAATCTTACTTTTTTTGCATGTACATGTGTATGGTATTCACATATGTGTATACATATTCATATCTCTGTGTGCACATGTGTGTACCTGTATGTAGATGCCAGAGACAAGGCCAAGTGTCTTCCTCAATTGCTCTCCACCTTAGTTTTTAAATCGGGGTCTCTTACTGAACCTGGGGCTCACCAACTCAGATAGACTAGCTGGCCTGCAGACCCCAGGGATTCTCCTGCATCTACCTCCCCAGTACTGGGGTTATCAGCACACTGTTGGACCCAGCTATTTACATGGGTGCTAAGGATCTGAACTTAAGTCCTCAAACATGCGTAGCAAGCACTTCACTGACTGAGCCATCTCCCCAGTCCTCTTTTCTGAATTTTTAAATGAAAACTCTTTATGTATTATAGTATCTGACTAGTGAAACTATCAAAGTCAGGAGTGAACAGAGAGGAAGGGGAAGGGTGGCTGCTGGTTTGCTACTATAGGACGTCCCCCCCACCCTGCTGCACCTCCCACCCCACTATAACCTTGTGAAATACTTCACTGCTGCTGTTTCTTTCCAGAAACTCGGAAGCCAAGGCTTAGAAAGCAACCATGCCAACACATCCCAGCTGGGAGATGAAGGACATTCCTCAACCCCAGGTCTCTCTGCAGCCTTAGCCCCTCCCATTAATGGACAACTCACGGCCCTGAACACTTGAGCACCACCTGCCTAGCACTGTATTGGTGGTACCTGCCATAACCTGGCCTCCTGGCCCTGGCCTGATGCTGGCAGGAACCAGGGAATATGACTTTGGGAACATGTGTCCTCATCTGAATGCAGATATCTTGTGTATTAGGACAGAAGCAACTGGGGCCACCTCCACACTGTGTAGAAATCTAACTCCTGACTCTCTGTGATGTCTGGCCCTGTCCTGGGTGTCTGAGATTATGGGAGATGGAAGTATCTTGCCTCATAGATGCCATTCAGCAAACCACGACAAGGTTGGCACAGGCTTCCCAGAACCTCTATGTTCTGAAGTCTCCAGTAAGAAGGAAAAAGCATTCGAGTTCTTCTGTATGGCAGCCGTTCGGATACTGAGGCATCACAATCCTCTCTCCCTCCCTGAGCCCTCCGGAGAAGCACCCACAGTTACATTGAGGACCCTCATCCAAAACTGCTTCCACCCCTGCCACCTCAGTCACCACCACCCAGAGCAACACTACTCCATCAGCATCTCTGAAAACCCCATGCCTACCCTCGGAGGTGGGTTAAGACACAGGAAGTGCAAAATGACACCTGACTCTGAAAATTCCACTTGTGAGGTGGGGGGCCACAGTGCAGAGAGCACACTGTGCACAGCCTGCCTCTGCAGACATTGTGGGTCAAAACAGTTGTGGGTGTGTGAGTAGGTGGTTCTGGAACCACAGTGCCTTCTCTGCTCTGTGTCAGGCACCTGTCAGTTCTGGGCAGGTGGGTAGAAGAACTCAGTCCTAACACCAAAGCCAGAGAAAGACACTATCAGAGAAAAAAAAATTTTAAAAAGAAAGAAAAACCTACAGAATAACATTTCTAATGAACATGTGCAAACATACCAGCAAATCAAATCAGAAAGAATTTTATACCACAAGCAAGTAGATTTATCCTACATGTGCAAGGCTGGCTGGGCAAATGAAAACTCAGTGCTGAAGATACACACACATGAGCATATCAACAGATGCAGAAATGGCAGCAGACAAAACACCCATTCATGACAGAAACTTTCCATAAACTAAGACCAGAGAATGTTTTCCACTTAGCAAATATCTACACTGAATCTGTCCCACTGAGATCAGGAACAGGACAGGGGTATCCCCTTTCAAAATACAGTACTCAAAGCCCTAGTTAATGTAATAAAACAGAACAACAAAAGCTGTACAGATTGGGAAGGAAGACATAAAACTGTCTTTGTTCACAAGCAGCATGACTATCTATGTTGAAAATATGAAAGTCAACCCAAAATGTCTAGGAGCAATTATAGCAAGCAAGATTGCAAGATATAAGAACTCATACTGTATATCAGCAACGAACAAGTAGAATTTGAAGTCAGTAACAAGATACTATTTACTTCAACACTCACCAGATTGAAATCTAACAAATGATGCATGCACATGAGAAAAACGACAAAACTGATGAGGAAGACCTAAACACACGGAGAGATAGGCGATGTTGTCAGGATGCCAGTTTTCCCAGCTTTCTCTACACCAATCAAAATTCCAATGAATTGTTCTGTGGCTATCGACAAGCTGATTCTAAAGTTCATCTGAAACAGCAAAAGACTCAGAAGGGCCAATGTCATCTTAGAGGAGCAGAACAGAGGACTTGTTCTGGGACCAGATCCTAGGCTTAATGTAAAGTCACAGTAACCAAGACTGTGTGTGTTAGCCAAAGCGTGCACAAATACATCAACTGAACCCCACAGGAAGCCCAGAAGTACATCAATATACATGTAGTCAATTGATATTTGACAAAGGAACAGAGGAAAAATAATAAAGACAAACTGGTAACAAGTAGTGCTGAACAAGTGGACAGGCACAGCAAATCCAAGAATCAAGACACAGGCTTTACATCCGTCACAAAAGCTAACACAAAATGGATCACAGATCTAAATGTGGAACAGAAATTATAAAACCCTTGGAAGGTAACTGCAAGAAAATCTTGCAGATCCACAGCCAAGATGACCTGGAACTGTCTTCAGTCATACTATTCTCTGTGTCTGACTTAACCACATTGTGACCAGCAGGTAAAACTGGGAATGTGAGACTCGGCAGACCATTAGTTTCAACAACCTTAAAGCTAAAGGTGCTGTAAGCCAGCACCTGAGTCTCGCAAGAGACATCTCCCTGCACTGCTGTAATCTGCCTAGTGTCCTCACTCCCCACCCATGTACGCTGGTTTATGACTTCTTTTGTTTACTGTGACTAGAAAAGCTCACATTTGGGTTGGATAGATGGCTTGGAAGTTAAAGGCACTTGCTTGCAAAGCCTACCAGCCCTGTACCAAAGGTAAGCCAGATGCACAAAGTGGCACATGCATCTGGAGTTGTCTGTAGTGACAAGAACCATGGCATGCCCATTTTCTCTCTCTTTTCCCCCTCTCCCAAATAAATAAATAAAACATTTTTAAAATAAATATATAAAAGCTTACATAAACCTCTTCTATGGTAGAACATGTCATTCAAGACAACCCAAATCTATGTTGCTGGGCCATGGTCATCCATATTTGGCTCAGAATAAACTATCTCTTATTTCCTTTGAATCAAGAGCTGTGTTATTATATCAGTAATATCTATAGCAGCTTTATTCATAATTCTCAAACCTTGGAAGCAACCAAGAAGCCCTTCAGTAGGTGAATACAAAAATAAACTGGTGAGGGGAAGGTCAGTGCAGGATTGGGCACCACTGTTGAGATGAGGCTGAGCTCTGGGCTTGAGTGCCAGAGCTTGACCCCATTCTACAACAGCTGCCTGGGAGCCAACAAACCAGAGGAAGCTCAGCCATGGCAGAGAGAACAGAGAGGAGCCAAGATCCATCGATAAGACAGTAAGATAGACAACCTCCCACCATGAGACGTGCTGCCCCCACATCTGCCAGGGCCCAGGAGAAATTGCAGAGGAAGCAGCAGACATGAACACTGTTCTTACTGCTAGCCTGACAACTCCAGGGCGATGGTGGCAGACACAGTGATCAATCAAACCCAGAAATCCACAGGCTACAGAGAACCCGACACTAAATCAGACTGCCAACAAGCCTGCCATGGTTCAAGGAACATTGAAAAGAGGTGGTGGGAAGACTGTAAGAGCTACAGAGTTTGTAGAAATACCCTGAGGCATGGTTCTCTCACCCTCCCCTCCTCATGCCACAGGAGCCGACAGGCCTTCATGATGCCACACCACAAGCCTACTGAGGAGGGCCCCCAGGATAACGGGAGCAGGAGCAATGGGATAGAAGGGTGTAGCCTGTTATATGTAAAATAAAATTCAATTAGATTTTTAAAAAACTGCTACATCTAAACAACAGAATTCTACTCAGTACTAAAAAATAAAATAAAATAAAGAAACCAGATATCAAGCCACCGGAAAGGGAGGAACCTTGAATGCGTATTAGTAAGTGAGAAGAACTGATCTGAGGGGCATAGCCTGGGACTCCTGCAGTATGACATCGTAGAAAGGCAGAGCTGTGGACAGTAAGCAGACATGGGACTTGCCAGGACTGAGACCAGGGAGGGGCAGGGAGCCAAAAGCACAGGGATTTTGTAGGTAATGAATCTACTTGAACATGACCAGTGGCCCAAACTCCATGAATGTGCAACATGGAGAGTGACCACGCTGTGGACTCTGGCGACCCTGAGTCCACGCAGCTCATGGGTCTAGTCAGCCAGGGAGGCTAGGCCTGTGTGAGGGCACAAGGGAACTCTCTGGAATTTTTTCCAATTTTGTTGAGAACCTAAAACTGCTATATAAGAAATCAAGTCAATTTTAGAATGTTTCATGAGCTGAAACTTGGCATCCTGTGTTTCTGTTTTACTTCTTTATGAATTCTGGTGACCACCTAACACGAACCTGACAGGAGAAGCAAAGGGATGCTATCAGGCAGTGTTCAGTGGCTCCCAAAATCCATTCTCTGCCCCCATCCCTCAGCCACTGCTCCACACGCCACATCCAATCATTCATAGTTACTGATACCAAGCAAAATGGCTCCTTGGCCCCAGCCTGGGTGCGGTACCTGGAGGGAGGGTCTCCACACTCTGTGCTTTCTCGTCTCCATTGCTGTGGTGAACGTCTTTCTTTTTAATGGGGTTGATGTCGTTCCAGTCCTCCTGGGGGAAACAAAGACACACCGAGTGAGTTGGCTGGCTCTGTGGCTTGCCTTCATCTAATCATGACACCATCAGCCCTAGGAACCCAACAATGGGCAGGGAACACTCCCACTATAGGGTCCATTTCAAGCCACTTGAAGGTCAAGACCCAGGGGAGAAATGTGAAACTATCTCCGCAGGAAAGCACTTCTCCTCCCCTCTTGGCTGAGACCTGCCTGCATGCCATGGATGGAACCCCAGGCTCTGCAGGGAAGATCACAGTGACTGCGTGGTGAGCACAGCTACAGTGGTGGCCCAGTCGTGGAATGCTGTTTCTCTGCTGTTTCAGAAGCTTCTGGGCTCCCTGAAAGCTCTCTGAGCTTCTGAGGCGTCAGCTAGCCCTTTCATCCCATTGACTGATACCCCAGGGGCTCACGGGGGCACTGCCAGGGAGTGAGCTTGCACAGTAAGACCTGCAAATCCAGAACAAGATGCAAGTACCAGGTGGATTTATCCCATTCATGGGCAAACAATTTTCCCACAGTTATCAACATTAAATCAAACCAAATAATAGCTCTGCAGCCACACAGATACATACATTTGCTACCAATTTCAATCTGATTACTGGGAATAAGAAGGTTTTCTGCACATGACCTAAGTATAAAAAACTCCCCATAGGCTCAGTGCTGTGGAGAGCCGCTTCCCAGGCAGCTGGATGAGGCTGCTGCCCAGACAGGTCTGCATGCAGCCAGCACTCCTGTGTCTTCTGGTCACTGTGCTGGCTCGCTACCACAGAAGCAGAGACCCATACGGAGGCTTTCCCAGGCTCTGGGTGAACATCAGACACATTTTCCCCAGTGCTACTTGCTCTACCGCAATCTTCATGTTTGAGGGAGATTGTCCTCAGGCCCCTCCTTTGTGACCTTTCCTTCCTTCCGTGACTCTGCAGCGGAACAATATAGCTGGGTTTATCAGGGAAGGACACAAGCGGGAGAGACGAAGGGACCCAAGTGTTTCCTTATCCCACACAGTTATATTTCCCAAATTACAATTTTCCTTGCAGTAAGAAAAAGATTCTGAGGAAATACTTATAATTAATTTTTGTGACTATCTGGGTAGAAATAAACTTTCAATGCACTACTGACAATGATCTTGACCTTGGTAAATACACAGTAGTGAGAGGTGCTAACGGACCTGGGGCTTTGCAGCACCAGGGAAGTGTGAGAAATAATCAGCAGCTGCAGCTGCAGAGCAGCACTGTGTAGACTTTTAATTAACCGCTCATGTCTACTTTGTAACTGGCTTTGTGGGATTCTGTGGCTAATAATATCCACCACTTGCCCATATCTGGCCTCCCGCAAACACTGGGCAATGGATCAAGCCACCTGACCTTGTACTTGAATAAAATCAAAGGCCAATGCTGCCCCTTGGGGCCAGTGTCTCTAGAATCAAGTTACTATCTGTGACATTCATGGAATTAATGCTTCCAGGCCCATAACAATGTCTTTTCAAAACCCAAACACTTTCTTCTCCCTCCTAGTATGGGAACATTTTCCCCATCGCCATTGGCCACACCCATCATAACCCTAATGCTGGAGGCATTGAATAAACAGGGTATAAGGTGGTAGATAAGCAAAGTGTCATAGCACAGTTATGGGAGGAAAAGTTTAATAATAGTTTAATAATAAAGCTACAGATCCAGGGGAAGCTCCCTAATGGTGAAAAAGGCTGACCCCCTTTCACAGTCCAAGCAGAAAGAGAAAAACCATCACCAGCACCACACACACAATAGCAAACAGGCAGGTAGGAGAGAGGGAAATTTTCTCCCCCTTTATATAGCCTTAGGGTGGAGGTCTTGCAACCTTTTCCCGAACTTGTTGACACCCTGAGTCTCTGGAATTTCCTTCCTGCCCTACCCTCGCAGGAAGGAAAATTTGTCTCTAGCTCCCCTGAACCTCCTTACACCCTGCCCCCTACTGAGAGGGCTGCCTTCCTGTGAACATCCTCACAGACCCACCCAAGATTACTAAAAAGGTCAAGTTGACAACAAAACCATCATACAAAGTGAGACAGTTGGAGGAACCCGGAGCAGGGGGACTAAGGATGTGTACAATCCAGAAACACCCACAGTGCACCAGTAACAATTCTAGTCATGTCTGACTTACAATGAGTACTCATATGATCAGAGAGGTAAACAAATGCCCAGGCCACACGGCAGCCACTATGCCTCCTCCTCTACAAGTGGTGCAATGGCAGACAGACAGACAGACAGACCCTTCTCAGTGATACATATGCACTGGTAGCAAAAGCAATAACCACATGGCTTGTGCAGCTAAGTGAGAATGCAGGGCCTTGAGAGCCTGCTTTGTTCCCAACCTTCAAAGGGACATTGGCACAGAATGCAGAATGACTTGCCTGCAGTCAGACAGGGGTGTCCTGAGGGACATTTGGCTGATGTCTAAGATTTGCTGCCAGTCAGACAAAGAACACTGAGCAGAGCAGCTGGACTTTCCTACATGGACCAGAGTGCGGGGAATGGCCACATGCTGCCCAGAAGAGCTAGATGCCTAAATGTGGGCAGAGAGACATGGTGGTAAGGCTGCACACTGCCTACCTGAGCATCAATTCTCCCATTCACCATCCATCACACCAGCATGTGGGATTCAGGGCACCTGAATTTGGTTCCTCCTCACAATGAACACCCTCCCCACACTATCCTTACAGAGCATCTACGTCAGAAGTGACCCAGGCCCTGTATGGACCTGTCCCGACCTGCCATGAGACGGCACAGGAACTAAACCCACCTTGTTTCTAGACACAGCAAATCCAATAGGTCAGTTTGCTGAATGAACTAAGGGTAAATGTTAGAAGTTACTAGGATGCCTTCATTCAGTTCAACTCAGAGGCCCAGACATGCCAGTGGCCTTCTCTTGGGGGCAGGTGGGGTGCGTTATGAGTAAGGAAACACTACTGTGCCTGTCACTTCCCTGGTGCCGTCATTCCAGTCAACCGGGGAGGAGAATCTGAGCCTTCCTTTGAGGAGAGGACCTCAAAGAGAAGACCTGTAATCCCAGCACTGGGAAGCTGAGGCAAGAGAATTGCTGTGAGTTTGAGGTCAGCCTGGGTGGCATAGTGAGAATCCTGGAAAGCCCAGCTCTCCCCCACCAATAAATAAATAAATAATAAACAGAACAATCTAAAGCCTCTATACTTATGGATACCACAGAACTCACTCATGGGACAGATGTCCAGAACCCTCAGAGGCAGGAGTGCACTGCTGGCCTGGGCTATCACTTGTGATAGGCTTTCTGGAGACCTGGAGCTGAGTCACAGGGAACCTCATGTAGCTTGTTCCATACCAACCCTTCCCCACGACCAACATAAGGATAAGTGCCACCTGGATGACAATTATGAAGCATCACCAAAATGACAGTTACATACATAAAGCTAGATAACAGTAAACAATGGGTGTATGGGTATGGCTAGACTGTCCCAGGCGGCCTTCGCATAATTTACATGGCTAACACCATGTTTGTAACAGATATAAAAATATTCCTGTGGAAGAAAAGAGAAAATAAACAGGCTGTTTTTAATTTTCCTACTGAAATACACTGTCACCATGAAATCGTTCCAGCTACTAGACCATACGCCTGGGCACAGAAGACCTCAGAATACCCTTAAATGGTAGCTATCTCAACTGCCACATGTCGTCATCATTTACAGAGCTCCGAAAAATTATGATCAAAGCTGATCTAAATAGCAATGCTCAAGTCTCTTAAACAGCCAGGTTGCCAGACTCTGTAAAGAGGTTCCTGCTTACACTTGAGTCCATTTCTCGAGAAGCTTCAAAGCCACCAAGGCCCAGCTCCATCAGAGACCAGGCTTTCAGAGCAGGTCAGCCTGTGCCTCTGACCACACCACACCTCCCCCAGCCAAGCGTTCCCATCAAGGGACCCACAGGGAGCCAATGATTGCCAGCATTGGGTATGGGGTACGTGGGAATGACACCATGTTCCCAACTTTCCTATAAATCTAGTTTCAAAAATTACAAATATAAAGTGCTCACAGATCTCATTTACATTAAGTGCTCCAGCTAACCATGTTTCTGGGGGTGCCTGGACATTCTGAATGGGAACTTTCAGCCCTTCCCTTCTCCTTTCAAAGGAGCTAAGGTAGGAATCTCTTGTAAAGTGTTGGCTTTTTTCAATGTGGGATAAGACCGATTAGCCAGCATTAGGAGACAAGAGATGTGAGGCCTGGGAATGTCCTATTCCACACAGCAACCCTCTTTCTAGGAGCAACTGGTGCACCCTACTGTAGTGGATGACCTTTGCAGGAGGAGGTTGGCATGGGCTCACGTGCAGGGTGTCCTCATTGTGGGCTGTGTGTAAGATTTGAGAAAGCAAGGAGGCTTATGGCCCCTTTCTTGCAGGCAGGGACAGTGGCCACGGGAGACGGCAGATGGAGCTCCCCGGTGAGCTGAGCTAATGCTTGCTCTGCATTCACTTTTTCCTTCCTGTCAAGCAAGACCTGCCCTGTACTCTGGGGTGGGGACCTTCCCAGCCTCAGCTCACTTGGTCCTGGGATTCCAGCCGTAGCTAAAGACGACGCCCTTATGATACAGAAATGATGTACGTCACAAGCTTGACTAGAAAATGGCTTTTCACACACAAAAAAAGAGTTTAGTAAACGCTTTCCCCTGTGACTTATGCAAAAGTCAACCATGTTTTAAAATAAAGTAACACTTTGGAACAAATGACAGGGAGGTGGTGGAGGGGCTCGGCTGGCAGACAGCTCTTCACAGTGCACAGCCAAGGCAGGAGATGGCATCTCTGGCTCATCTGTGGCCTTGAACATCACTATTCTCATCTCTACACATCTCTCACCACAATGCCCTTGTCCCAGTTGTCACTGGGGCAATTCCAGTGTGCCTGACAGCAACCTGTGCCTCAGACACCTGGACTCATGTCTGTGTGCCACAGGCCGCTCTGCAAAGCCTCCTTCCTCCCCATAGGCACCACCATGCACACCGTCCCCTGGGATGGGCCTAGCTTCTACACCACGGCTTTGCCTGCCTGGCCAGTTCTGTGACCTGAACCAGTTTATCAGGAGTGTGACTCTGGGTGACGTGGCAAGACCCGAGGAGGCCGGAGGTTATAAACAGAATGAAACTGTGACTATGTAGCTGCCCACTTCCTCCTCACGTCATAACAGAACCACATGCCCAGGGCAGTAGGGTTCAGAGGTGGCTGGCCTAGTGTGAATGCCCACCAAGCCTAGGCTGAACCAGACTGGCCCTGTGGCAAAGCACCCTGTTCAGAGGGAGGGACCCAGTCCAAGTGCAGCCTAGACATGGTGCCTTCCCATGGAGCATCAGTTCAACCCAGACGCTAGAAGGTGGAGGGCAGCAGGAGCCAGGGAGCACAGGGGCCATCCCAAAGCTGCTCAAGGAGCCAGCATGCATCCCAACAAATGCAGAGGGCAGAAAAAAGGGAGAGAAGACCCAAGTGCGCCCCCCCCCCAGCACGTGAGAACTGCTCAGTGTCCTGTCCCAGTGTGAAGACAGATTGAGGGCAATCCTGGGAGGTCTAGAAACATCAGAAATAAAAGGGAAAGACCCAGGCACCTCAGAGAGTCTGAAGCAGGAGGCTTTTCATGAATACACCTGGGTACACAAAACCTGAACAATTTCTTAATTTAAACCAGTGTGCCTCATCAACCGTCCAAGTGGGGGCTTGTGGCCCAGCTGACTCTACTTTCCTCACCCGATCACTGATCACTCCGTACAAAGGCTTCTTCCACGAAGACTGAGAGCACACAGCAAGCAGCAGATGATGCCCTGCACCCTGTCCAAAGGCTGGTCTCTCCCCCAGCACCCAAGTCAGCTCACAGTGTTCACATTGTCCTCTAAGAAGTGACCGGGAACAGGAATGGAGAAACCTCCAGCCCTTCTAACAGGTGTGGCTCTTTCCAGGGAGCTGGGCGACAGAGCCTCGCTCCCTTCTTGTTCTATGTTAGCATTCAGCAGTTACTACAATCAACTAATCCAAAATAAGAAATGAACTTTATGCCTTACTGACACAAGTAGAGAAGAAACTTAAAATATTCCCATACTAAGTGGTTAATTTATGCTATAGCCCCTTCAGAGATTATGCAGTCATTAAAAATTATAATAACTACATAGAATATGCAAAATGCTTATGTTAAGCAGAAGACAAAATTTTATGTACACAATAAAACAACTATATAAAACTACATATCCATATGGGCTAGCCTGGAATGAGATACAGGGAAGTAAAACTTCTGTGTTGGGAGTGAGAGGGCTGGTGGTCTTTCTACTTCTCCAACTTTCTTGTTCTTAAATTATTTCATGAATGATTTTAAAATGCAGCACAGGTAGACTTCTGGTTGGAATTCTGAACCTGCATGGCACTCTGCATCCCTGAGGTACAGGAGGGCCAGGCTGCCAACACTACCAGGATGGTCCTACAGAGCCCCCAGGAGTCTCCAGAGCTGTTCCTGGAAGTGCCATGAGCCCAGTCAGCATCTGCTCCTCAGATGTGGTCCAGAACCCAGAGAGTCTCACCTAGGAATTCGGGAGAGGGTCTAGACATGTGCTTGCAGTCTGGACAGGGGCTGGTGCTTTGAACTTCAACTGCAAGTCTGTCGACATTTTTCTGATGCACACCATTGTTCTTAACTAAATCTATTTTCTCCAAGAAATTGGCCAAGGAGAGGGCAAAGTGGTCACATTATGAACACACAGCCACTGCCCACTGCTGGATCAGGGGAACACAGCTGCTGAGACAGAATGTCAAGGAGAACAATGGGTGCTAGGGTCTTCATAGGTGCTGTCCATACACACAGTCAGGTGCTCCCAGCAAGTGACTAACACTGTTTAAATGAAAATAAATGGTAAGGCCATCTCCTCCTGGTGACACTTCTGGGGACACCCCACATGCTGATACGTCAAGGAGTTCTCTGCACGCCCCTTCAGTCCATACGTGATCTTCACCACATGAGAAAACCATAACACTCCTGTTGAATAGAGGAGAAAACTGAGACCCATATGAGAGGGTACCCAATCAGACAGTGAAGTCAGGGTCTGCCTGAGCCAGAGTTTTGTACACTCTGGCAAGCGAGTCACACAATTGCTCCCTGGGCACATTTCTAGCTCAGCTCATCCCAGCCCATCCCTTCACTCACTCATCACCTCTGGAACTCTGAAATCATGTACTCATGCCTGCCTTCCAATGCCACCTGCCACCCTCCACACACTGTTGTGACTGATCCTCAAGGGCACTCACGGCCTACAGGTGATCTCAAATTCCTAGCCCAGCCCCAAGTCACATTTTCCATCCATGGAATTAAGGTGACACATAGGGTGGTGGCAGTGGAATGTTAACAAAACCCACAAAACCTTGTTCGTATGCTCAAATGAGGCCACAAGTAGTATCCACCCAAGATCCAGTTTCAGGCACTAGATCGTGAAATGTGTCAAGGAGAAAAGGGGTCTGGAGCAAAGGGCTGTGGTGGATTAGACACGACCATGTAACTACGAGACCCAAGATGCAAGCCAAACTGGTCTGTGGTGGTTGGATTCAGGTGGAAGTGTGGTTGGCAGAGTTTGGCACACTCCCTTGACAGAGTTTGGCACACTCTCCTGTTGCTGTTGCCCACCTGATGTTGGCCAGGAGATGATGTCCAGCCTCTGCTCATACCATGTTTCCCCGTCATCATGGAGCTCAAGACTGTAAGCAAAAACCCTTTCCTCCACAAGCTGCTTTTATGCAGCAACAAAAATTGACTGTAACATGCTCAAGCAAGCTGCATGGCTGGGTCTGAAGAGCACGTGCCTAAGCAGGCCTACAACAGCTCTGGGGGGCAAGTGCCCTTCTGGCATGAGCAGTTTATTCACTGTCCAGCACTGAATCTAAGCTGGGAGAAAGAGTGGGATTCCAGACACAGTCACCCAGCCCTTGAGCTCTGGGAGATGCGGTGTCTGGTGTGTGACCCTGGCCGCCTGGATACCCTGAGCCTGGCTTTCTTGCTAATGACTAGGGACAGGGACTAATGGTCCTCACAAAGGACTTCTACAGGCTCTCATGCCTAAAACATACCATAGGGCAGTAATGCCAAGTGCTGCAGCTCACACTGGGATGCCCTTATCAACAGGAGCATTGCCTGCAGCGATATGGACCACTGTGGGCAACCCAGTGGGAGGAGGTGAGGGAGGGTCTCTAAAGACAGTGGTGGACCTGGGACAGACACAGGCATCTGGCTGGTGCCTGCTAGATTCCAAGGACACCCACGGCATGGCAAAAATTGCAGCCTCCCCTCATCCCTGGCCAACTCTTATCACTTTAGAAGCATGTCATCCACAGGTCCAGAACCACGAGTCAGGCTATGGCAGACGGAGATGCTGCCGATAGCCCAAGCAAGATGCCTCTCTGGTGCAGACACAGCTGGAGGAAGAGGGTGCCAACCTGCACGCAAATGGTGGGTGCCCACAGTATCTCCTTTTGATACTGACTGATACGCATCTGGAGATATTCTCCATGTGACACCAGGAGTTTACCGGGTCACCATAGGCAGCCTGTCTGGTGGGAACCAGAAAGACATGGGTAAGCAGGTTGTAGCAGGCCATGTCCATCCCCAAACTATGTGGTTCTCAGGGGCTCCCAGGAGGAAAGCACTTGGGCCTTACCAGACTATAAGCGGGAGCCAAACAAAGACACACAGCCTCGCTGAATTCCTCCGAATGCCACCTTTGCCTGGTACTTCTAGTGAACCAAAGGACACTTGACTGTCAGGGACAAGGGATGCAGCCTCACACACCAAAACAGAAGCAAAATGAGGAGAAACAAGCACAAGGTAACAAGCACAGGTGGCACTCATGAGGTATGTGTGGGAGAGCCCACTGCTGTGTGGCGTGGGGTGGCTTTCAGGAACACAGCCTCAGCGATGTCACTCGACTCCCACCTATGCAGCAGTCAACAGGCTTTTCAAGGGCAGGTACGCATCTTGCCTGCAGCTGTATGTGTGAGCTCCCAGGAAGGGAACAGACAGGGCTTGGAGGTGCTGGTTCATAGAACCAACTCAGGTGTCTCTGCAACCCTGTAATGACTGGAAGCTGCCCAATGAGGGCAGGGACTCGAATACATCCCATGGCAACGGCAGCTCAACACTGCTGCTGCCTTTACTACTCCAGAAGCAGGTCCTGCTGAGCCCTTCTCCCCCAACTCTAGCCTCCCACCTGCCCTTTCCCTGCCTTGCTACCAGGACCCAAGCCTACCTGCATATCAAGTCAATAACCAGCCCTCCTCAGAAGGCACAATCTTTGTGGTCACCCACACTCCATCCACTCCAGACACCACATCAGCACTCCCCCCCCTTCCCCAGTAGTCAGGGTCCTCTGCCCTAGGCAGGGCTTAGCACTGATGGGTCTTTTCAGTGACCATCTGTGCTGTGGCATGGCTTTCTCAGTGGCTCAGAGCTCCTCTGCATCGTCCCTAATCTGACCCCTCAGGATGGCAGCTCCTGACCTGAGGCCTCTTCATCTGTGCTGAAAACTCAGAAACTGAGTTGGGATTAGAATCCCTCTTCCCCTCAGAAGTGATCTTTGATGGCCAATGCTTCAGGCCTCACAGAGCCTTGCTCTGCCCGTGGGGCTGGATTTGGAGTGTCTTCCCACAGAGGTCTGACCACAAAACTTGTAAGGCTTGCAGGGGAGGGGGATGCACAACTATCACAAAACACCTAGCTCCCAGTTTGCTTTTAAAAGTCACAGAATAAGTGAGAATTTATCTTAACCTTTTAAATAATGTCCTGAAAAAACTCCCAGTTGGATTTAGTCCAGGATTTTGGATCACAGGAGCCCACCCAAGTAGTGACTACTAGGAGAGAGGGATCAGATTCGACTCTGGAGAGGTCTGTCTCCGAGAGGTCACAGTAGAGGCCAAGGACCAGGCTCACAGAGGTCACCTGGACCTGGGCCAGAGCCAGGAGCAGCCGTGGGTGACGGCCCTGATTTCTATACAACAGAGAAGAAAGCAAGCTCTTAGACAGGAAGCCCGCTAGCATCTGCACCTGAAGCTGAGTGAAGGTGCTTGTGCTGGAAACCAAACCTCAGACAAGACCCCACCTGTCACGACTGCAGGTCACCCAAACCGTAAGGAACCTAGTCATGTCACGTGATTAAAACTGCAACCATGTCATAAGGCAAATGTGTAACTCGATAGACACTACCCAAATCTAAGGCTGCCATATAAAAGAGCCCTCAGCTGGGAAGTCAAACAGTAGGTGTCTCTCTCACAGATCTGGGTCACAAGGCTGGTTCTCTCAGAGGCAGAGGTCTGCTGCTCTCCCTGGCCTGCAGGTGGCTGACTAACCCCTGTGCCCCTTCATCCTCTTCCTCGATGTATCTCTGTGTCCAAAGTTTCCCCTTTTGTAAGGACACCAGTCACACTGGATTAAAGCCACCCTAATGACCTCATTTTAACTAGATTTCTTCTGCAATGATCCTGTCCTCAAATGCAACCCCATTCTGTGCCCCTCCAAGAGTTGGGCAGGGTTAGGAATCTATGCCACCTTTTTGTGGGAAAGGAACACCCTTACTACCACCACCCCAGAAATTTCCCTGAAGGGGCAGAGTGTGTGAAGAGAAGGCCCCCAGGACCTCCCCTTGGCATTGGCTTCTGCTCATCCTGGCCTGCTTGATGTTTAAAAGCCTGGCCGCTGGCTCTGTGCCAGCCAGGGAAAGGCAGGTGCACGGACCCTTGAGGAGGTCTGCTCCTTCTCTGTGTAAGTGTGCGCCCCCCCCCCCCAGGAGAAGAACACAGGTCTCCAACCGCTTGATTTCTGCCGCGGTGTAACAGGGAAGTGTTTAAAGTGTTCAAAACGCACTTCTGGGCTGCATGAGAAGGTGAGTTCTTGGCTTAAGAGCTCCACAGACAGCGACTATTCAGGCATGGGCCCCAAGGAACTAATCTGACAGAGACTTATTATTCTCCCCAAATAATGGATGAAAAAGAACCCATTTTGTTGTCTTTAATAAGTTAGACACCCAAGCAGACAGACCCACACAATAAATCTGCATAAGAGGGGCTGGCTTTTATTAACGTATCAATTCCGCCAGACTCAAGGCAGAGGCCAGCCCTGAATGCAAGTGGTGAATGCCAGAGCCCCATGGGAGCCTGGGCCTCCCGCCTAACCCTGCTGTAGGCATGCCAGGAGGCCTTCAGAACAATGGCTGTAATCCATCTCACAGGAGTGGGGAGTGGCCCAGACAGTCTGAGCTCAGGGGTCTGACAAAAGGAACCTTAAAGCAAGGACTTCTGGGCTGGAATCAGGAAAGCTAGCCGGGAGGCCAGCAGGGGCCTGCTGCTGGTAACTGGTGGGTTGGGAAGACATCCTGAGACAGAATGGGATCTTGTTTCTCCAAAGGACACTAACAGCAAGGTCACTGTAAGGCATGTTTCTGTGTATAAAGTGCTATGGATATTTTCTTTTCAGATACACAGAAATATGCTTACAAAGGAACAAGAGAAAGAAAAGCAAAACCGAGCAGGTCCAAGGATGAGCCTAGGAGGACTGCTAACAGGCCGGTGTCAAAGCAACACCAACAGAGACACCAACAGTCTCAGTCTCTGTGGTCTGCCCCAGGCAGGGCCCCAGCTGCTTCCCTTTGTGGCAACTCAGACAAGCACCATGGGAGATGTTTCATGCACTAGGAAGGCAGAGAACTTGTCCAGAGCCAAGGTGATGGCAGCAGACCCAAGGGAAGAGTGTACCAAGCCTGATTAAGGAGTCACAGAAGGCAAGCAAAAGACGTACTAGGATATGGACCCAGAACAGGGGACAAAGGGGGAGGTGGCCCTACTCAAGGAAGACAGGGGACCTGAGAGGAAGCTGCTCATGAGGAACCAGGGTTTTATCCACACAGACAAGAGGGCAAACCACATTACTTGGTTTTCTGCCAACCCACCTCCCTGGTCCCCTCTCAGGGGTCCTACAGCCCTTTAGACTTGTCACCAAACCCCACAGTAAGACAGAGCTGATGCAGACAAAATCCACATGTGGAGTCATTGCCTCCTTTTACACATGGGTGTGCTCAGGGCTGTCTGTCCTAAGACAGTGATGAGTTTCAGCAAGTCATGACCTACAAGAGAAAAACCTTGTCCAGGTATCTATCTGGACAGCAGGTAAGGTCCCACCGGATGTTAGGCACAGTGAAGCCTGGAAGCCACACCTGATTCAAGGGAGCAAAAGCACAGTGGTGTAGGCCCTCTCGGCTTTCTGTCTCTAACACCCCCCCTTCCCCAAAGCTACCCATGAACCATAGATTTTGCTCTTCCTTCTATGACCTGTGTTGTGGGCATAGGGCCTAGAAAGTGAATTCTGTGAGAAGCTCTCCCAGGGTCACCTTGGGAAGGATGAGTGGGAAGGAGGTCATCCTGCTTGTTAAGGAGATGGCTGTTTTACAAAGGTATCTGGACCACAAGCTGTCTCCATGGCAACCTGCACTTGGAAGATGACTGACATTCTTGGTATTGCTATCATCCTTGGCCTCCTGCCTGGACCAAGACAGACAGGCAGGCCCTTACCTGTGCCATCACCCTGGCCCAGATCTAACCCTGCAGCACAGCACTGGGACAGCCACTAGGGCTGAAGACACTGCAGTGAAGTTCTATGGGGACACATTCCAATGTTCCTCTGCCAGAAAGACATTCTGGAGAGCCAGCAAGCTCCAGGGGACATAGGAGCAGGGAGAAATGACAAGCACTGAAGTGATGTCTACCTCAAGGCTCCTCGTGTTTGTAGTACTATAGAATTCCAGGAAGCCACACAGAATCAACATATTCCCCAAGAATGTGATGTTCTAAAAAAAAAAAAAAGCAGCACAGGTAACATTCTTTAAAGATGACAGTTGACCAGACATGACAGAAAGGTACTAACCACGTGTGTATGCCTGCCGAACCCAGCACAGTGCTGAGCTCTCGCTAGGCGCTCTGAAGCGCTTGAAGTTTGAGGATAGTCCTCTCTTAGGACAGGAAACCAGAGCTGCAGGCTGCCATGAAGTGCCCAGCACTCAGCCCCTGCTGGACACTAGATCCCTGAAGGGAAGGGAGGAAGCCTGTGCTCCTTAAAAGGTGAAGAGGGCAGAGTGCAGCACCACTTTGAAGGGCCTATACTGTGCCACTGACCCAAAGGCCCTGGTCACTCCCCTGAACATCCATCCCCTAAGAGAGCTAACAGCATGCAAGACATGGAAAGCACTTTGCAAAAGCAGTCTACACAGCATTTCTCCTCCCTGCTCCCAGCTCACTTCTGGGAAGGTTGCTGCTGACAGAAAAGAGCAAGAAGAAAGTGAAGAAGTATGATCCAGTATGTCCCCCACTCTGATTTTAAAGAAACATTTCTATTTAATTATAAGGAGGGAGGGAGGGAGGGAGAGAGGGAGAGAGGGAGGGAGGGAGGGAGGGAGGGAGAGAGAGAGAGAGAGAGAGAGAGAGAGAGAGAGAGAGAGAGAGAGAGAGAGAGAGAGAGAGAGAGAGAGAGAGAGAGAGAGAAATGAACATGGAAACACCAGGGAATCTAGCCACTGCAAACAAACTCCAGATGCATGTGCCACTTTGTTTATCTGGGGATTTGAACCTGGGCTATTATGCTTTACAAGCAAAAGCCATAACCAATGAGCTGTGCTTTTTTTTTGGGGGGGGGTTGCTGTTGAAAGGTCTCACTCTGTGGCCTAAGCTGACCTCAAAGTCATGGCAATCCTCCTGTGTTGGCCTCCCAACTGATGAAATTATAGTTACCACTACACTTGGCTCTAATATGCCTTCTTTAAAGTATTTTTTAGAAATAGTTTCAAAAGAGAAAGAAAGGATTTCTGCTTGCTTCTCGTCCAATGTAAGTTCTGAGCCCCTTGGGGTTCTGAGTCTGGGGTGGGAAGAGCTTGGAGCAGGAAAGGGGCCCCAGAAACACAGAGCCGGAAGCCCAGCAGGTGGACAGCTTTTTGGCCAGTGCTGCTGCAAGTCTTAGAGGCCCTGCATGGGTTCCACACCCAGAAGCAGAGCCAGCTTTTGGTGCCTCTTACAGCTGTAGAACTCTGGAGCAGGCGCACACATGGTTGATGAGCCACATTGCAGTACCATGCGGACACCCATGGGACAGGTTCCATATTACAGCCAGACTGGCCTTGAGCTGGCAGCAATCCTCCTGCCTCAGCCTCACTGTTGGGATTATACAGTGAGCCACCACCTCCAGCTTCAGGACGGGTTTTCAAAGACTGAATCAAATGAGAAGTTTTCAGGGGCATCCTGCATCTGATGGGTTACAAAGCCCCAACTGCACTGTGCTGAAATGACTCAGGGTCTGCCAGGTGGCCATGTTTGCACACCAAGAGCGCAGCCACAATTCCCTGCCATAGACATGGAGCTGCTCAACACATCTGTCCTTCTACACTTAAATGGCTGAGACATAAACCAATGAAACAAAACTCGTCACTCACATTGGGAACAGGTCAGATGAGCACAGGTACATGCACACACACATACACATACATACATACATACATGTGCACATATGATCAGGTGTCCTTTCTAATCCTCAATTGATCAAGGGACTGTGACTGGGGGACCCAACACACAGAGAAGCCAGTCTGCACTCTTTCCAGGGGTTCATCCCAGAATTACATGGGCAGTGAATGGTTTAGCTCAAAAGCCTCCCTGCCCCCACTACCAGACCTAAGAGCCACCCAACCAGAGCACCTCTGGGATATATACCAGGAGATTAGCACCCAGACGGCAGCCCTGCCTGCCCTTCCAAAACTGATGCTCCACCACCAAGTCAGTCCTTCCAGAAAGGAGCACTCCCCATCAAGTGTTTCGAGGTCTTGCCAACTCTGCTTCAGATGGGTTAGGAAGGAACACAGACAACAGTCTGCAGCAAACACTACTTCCACAGGAGATCAAAATATTGTTCACACTAAAGAGAAAACTCATAAATCAGGGGAGGCAGGTTACAACAGGCAGGACATATACTGGTGAGCACATCTTTCCACCCAGCTACAGGGACCTTGGGCGCCCCAGACTGCACCAAGGGGTTCCATCACTTAAGCACATTAATAGGGAGGGAAAAGAGTGTTCTGTTAGCTCATCAGTTCTTTTTCTCTTTTTTATTTTTAAGCAGAGAGAGGGGTGGGGGAATGGGCACACCAGGGCCTCTTGACACTACAAATGAACATCTCTTTATGCATCTAACTTTACATGGGTATTGGAGAACCAAACCCAGGCCATCAGGCTTGGCAAGCAATCACCATCTCTCCAGCCCAGTTCAACTTCTTACTTCCAAGTCCAAGTAGCAGAAGTACTTAAACGATCTCTGTAATTCCTAGCAGAGGAGGAAAAGGAGAAAGAAGGGTGTTTATTTTTAGCTCTGCCAAGGCATATAAGCTTCCATATACCCTTGCCAATTGGAAGCAGAGAAGAAAGAACCCTTGGGAATGTTGGGAGCCAAAGCCACGAAGAGCTCCAGGGACAGGTGCAGGTCACCCTTGACAACTTGGACAAGGGCAGATGCAGGGCCCTTTCCCAGTGACCTAGAGATGATATGCATCTCTGGAACACTCCCATAAGCCCTGGGTGAGAAGGACAGAGATGATAAGGCTGTGTCCTCTGGGATTAACACATGCAGAATGGTCAAATCTTGGAGTCTTGGGAGTTTCCATGGAAAACTAATTCCACTCTGAAGGTCTGGCACCCCACACCAAGGGGAAAGACTCTCAGTCACCACAACAAAGGGGTGTGGGTGAGATGCTCAGAAACCCAAACAAAACTGGTAAGGCCTTAGCCCAAGCTTGGCAACAGAACACTGAGTTTGCACCTCCTGAGAGATTCTGGCTCTCAGGACCAATCTTGCCTCCTTTGGGGGATTCTGATCTAGTGAACTGGGATGGAAACCTGTCTGCTAAAAGCAACAAGGTGTGCTCTGAGCTGAGTGAGGCCAGGTGACAGTCCTGATGGCACTCTTGAGTATAACACAGACACTTCAGTCTGCAGGCCAGCAGGATCCGGCTTGCCCAGCTCTACAGGGCCTGGGTGTTCAGGGCTTTCTATCTGATGAGTAACCCCACCTCAGATGTGTGGGTCACTGTGCAAACAAGGTGTTTGACTTCACTTGCAGGCCTGAAGGCTTGGGGGAGGTCACTGAAGACTGCCGAACCCACCTTCGGTAAAGCCCACCTTCCATGTCAGTGAAAGCATCTCCCTCCAGGAATGCATGTTACATCCTCAAAATGTACCAGCTGCCGTTCCAGGCCTTTCTGCCCCTGGTATGCAGTATTCCTTAAGAGCTCAGCTCTGATCGATCCCCACATGCTGCCTGCTCCAAGTGGGAACATCAACATGAGGTTAATGACACCACCTCTGAGGCCAGCAGTATGAGAAGAAAGAATGCCTGGATCAGCTTTAAACTCTGTACAGAAGATGACATGAGCCCAGGAACCCTGATGGCTGCAGGACAGCTTGAGGCTCTCAGCCTGCTCCAAGAGTTCATCCTGTCACATCACAGGCAAGGAAGCTGACCTCTTAAGACTGCTGCTCATCACTCCTTCTGGACCAGGCCCTTCTAGAGACTCCTGACAATGCTTAAGAGTGTCTGGTGTTAAAATGAACACGAGAGAAGACCTCAGCCCTCCCAGGTCAGCTCCCGGGCAAGGTAGGAGGAAAAACAGCCAACCTGCAGGTGCCATCAATGGTGAGCAAAACAGGTGTAAGTGTCCTGTGACACACAGGCCCCAGTTCTGCTTACCCAGACTGAATCTTACCTCCACCCACAGCTCAGCTGTCCAGACAGGACGGATCCTGAGAGGTCAGTCCTGTGCCAGCATCCCATGGGGTCATAACCACTGAACCACACTGCTGTGGCTAGCTGGCATGGGCTCCCCTAGGGACAACTGGGCAAGCATCATGCTAAGACACTGTGGTAGTTTGAATAATGTCCCCCAAAAGAATTAAGGATTTATTAAAATTACTGTCTCCAGACCTCTGGCTGGAGGAAGTGCCACTTTGACCTAGCCTCCTAGGGACTGACCCTTTCTAACTTGGATGTAAAATAATACTAAGGATAGATATGCAAAAGAAGAGCCAGAACCCTGGTCTGGAGATCTGCATTTTGGGAATCACAGTGTGTTACAGTGTGCTTGCTTGGTGCTGGTGCTGGGCTTCTGTCTCTGTCTCTGCTTGGATCTGTGAAAAGGGGCCAGCCTTTTTTTCTTAACTTCCCCTGGGTCAGATACCTCAATAAATACTTTTCCTCCCCATAATCGTGTGTACTTTGGAGATTCATCCCAGCGGCGTGTGGCTATGACAGACAAGTATGGAGTAGGCACCTAAAATGGATGCAGAACAGTTGGAAATAGCAAAGGCCTTGCAGAGCCCTGTGATCTTATTGGTAGCTGAGGCCGGCATGGGATATGGCCTTCTAAACCCTAGAGAAAGACCAGACCAGCTGGTTTGCCTCATGACCCAGATGTTCCTTCCCATGGAAAGGAAATTACAGCCATGAAAGTTCTCAGACCTGCTCAGCTCTAGAGTGCCTGGCATGCCAGCTTCTCCCATCATGAACCCGGGAGCCCACCTTCTCTCGGAGAATTTGGTTCAGTCCAACTGTGCCTGTGCCTATGCTCCCTGCATGAAATCAATGCCACACCTGAGCAAAACCGCCCTTTTCTCTTGACCTTGGTCATGTCTCAGCTCACGGCAGAAGCAGGACGCAGGTGTAGGAAGGAGAATGGGCCAGGGAGCGAGCAGGCACCCCCCTGGCATGAACACTCTCTATGCAGTATATTCTCTCCCTACCCATGCCCACAGCAGCACCTGCCCCAAGCACAGCTCGCCTCTGGGGACAGTCACATGACTCCTCTTCTCTGTCCACAGGCCACATTCAGGGCAGCATCACTCACAGCAGTGAGTTGATCAACAGGTTGACAGCATGTGCCTCCACTCAGTGGACTATCACCCAGCCCTAAAAAGGGAAAAGATGCCGCTCTGAAAAACACATCTCCCAGAAAAGGACACAGTGTGAGGCCACCTATGTGGGGTTTGCTGAGTCAAGTTCATAGGGAGAAAGAAGGGCAAGGGTGTCAGGGACCGGAAAAGGAAGGAGGACTGTTTCATGGGGAAGTCAGTTTGGTGGTTGAATGGTGGTTATTATGGTTGAGCACCAATGTGAAAGGCAGGTAGGATGGTCACATGGCATATGTGTTTTATCACAACTTTTTAAAGTCATACCACACACACAGATGCACAGCCAAGGGCTGAGCCACCGCAAGCATTGGCTCACATCTCTGTGTCTTAAATGTTGCTAGGTCTTTTTTTTTCCAGCAATAATATTAGTACTCCAGAATACACTACCAACGAGTGGTGCCAACATTTCCAAAATAAGTCAGCTCCTTCCAGTCTCCTGTAGGCAACCTAACCCCAGCTGGCACCCAGCCCACGGACACCGCTGCTTACCGGAAGGTCTGCAAACTCCCCATCTGCACTCGCAGGTGTCCTGGTCCAGCTGGTGGTTGGCCCCGGAAGACACATATTTCAAAGGAGGCTTAAGGTTTTTGGTGACACAGTACTGGAGATAACAGAGTCCCCACAAGTCTCATCTTCCCGGGACTTACACGGTACATGCTGGGTGGTATGTGGGCTGATCCCTGAAGACTGAGGAAGAGGGTGAGGAGAAGCAGGGAAGGAGGGGATTTATCAACTCTTGACAGGCAGCATGCAGAGTGGAGAAGAGGAAACCATGACACACTTTCAGAGAAGCCCCACCCTGGGAGACCCAGGCAGGTACACTGTCCCTTCCTCCACCCCACCCTGGGATGGCAGGGTCAAGTTGTATCACCTAGGTACTAGTTTGAGGTGAGGGCCATGGACAGGGTGGCAGGGAAGACACTGGCGGGACAGGGATCAGGAAGTCTAAACCCAGCCACACCGTTGTTTGCTGACAGAATGCTGTCTAAAGGTGTCAGGTTTACTCTGAACTTCCAACAAATATGAGCAAAGATGGCGGGACAAACCATCATCCCTAGCGTGCTCATGGCCTATCTAGGAACACCTTCCTCCTCCTCTCAGGAATGTGCTAGCTATTCAGAGACTAACCCATGAACAACAGGCTGTCTGGGAGCAAGGGTTAAGACAGGGAGGAGGGAGGTTCTGTGATGGATCAATCTGTCTTTCTAGTCCTTTCTAGTGCTGTTCTGTGAGCCTATGAATCCCCAGAGCTTGAAGAGACTTTTGATGAGCAGATATTCCCACAATGACCCACAATAGCCCAGTTCTCTAGAAACTTGAACCATCTTCAGGTAATAAGTTCCCTAACCCACCCACGACCCACTGACCCCCTTGCCCACACACTGGCCAAACAAGCTCGCTGTTTTTCTTTCTTCTCCCTAGAATGTTACAGGCAGAAGGAAAGGGAAGGAAATATGATGCACTCAGTTTCCAAGCAGTTGCTGAGCCTCCATTGTAATGCCAAGCTTTCCCAGTTTTCATGGATCCGGGAAAAGCAGGCTCTCTCACACCTGCTTCCAGGTTACATGGCTCAGGGCCCACATGGCATTGAAGGTGGAGGCCAGGACCTGGAAGTCCCAGCACACTGCACCAACTTAGCCCAGGACCTAGGGTCTCATCCTGGCTGCTGTGGAGCAGAGAGGGACAGAGACCCACAGAGGAAGGAAAGCAGCTGGTGTCCTCACCCCACCAGCACCCCTCAGATATGGCAAACTTGCTTCTCCCTCCCAAGTCTCATTTCAATATAGAGCTGGGAACAAGAACTCTTCCATCTTTGAGGGCCAGAGCCTCAGGCAGGGCAAGTGGGTGCTGAGGACAGTAAACTGTCACAGTAGACACTACTCTGTGTCCTGTGTCCCCAGCAAGGACCAGCAGAGGAAGGCAGAACACAAGGAGTGACAAGCAGGTCTATTTTCCCGTTAGATCATCACTGACAGATGCCAGCAGGAAAAGGTAAGGAAGGGATTCATGCAATCAGAATGGGTTAATGACTTTCCAAACAAACTCAAGTAAGAACCCAGGCAACAGTGGGGATGTCATCTAGACTTGGAGGACATTCTCATTTCTTGCATAAAGTCAAGAGGGAATGTATCAACTTATAAAAGTGAAAGAATATACATCAACCTCTGGCATGCACACATACCCACATACGTGTCCACATGCATATGTGATCATGCATACATGCACCACCTGCAAGAAACAAAGAAAAGCGAAACCACAAACAACATCACTCCTGGGCCAGATCCTGTTTTCTCTCCTTTCCTCACTGTGGGCAGCTGACAGGGTGGCCCTGCCCAGGCCATGCCGAGAAGAGAGCCTGCGGTGAGACACTAAGTACCTGTCCAGGTAGGTCCTGGTGCTGCAGCAGGAGAGGGGAAGAGTGACAGCCTTCTGCACAATTTACTCTACCCTGACGAGAAAATCTTTCCTTTGTGTCTGTGCAGCTGAGAACCGCAACCTATACCTTGCCCTGACCAAGGGCACCTGTAGACAGTAGGCCCTCACCACTGGAACCCCTGCTGACTGCAGCATCCCTCGGAAATGGCCTCTGCAGGCTTTCTGCATGCAGACAGGCCACAGCTTGTGTCCTCCCAGGGGAGCAAAACAATCAGGAGTCTCCCAGTGCCCAGGTAGCTCCAAGTAGAGCCACCTGACTCCCCCAGCAGAACTCTAGGGCTCCCAAAGGAAATGGGTATAAAATGAGTTGGGTCGGGAAGGGTCTGCCTTCGGCTTCAAGGGAAATCTCCTCTGACAAGCGCTCTTGCCCACAAGGCTGACCTTGCACTTGAGCTTGCAGTGACTTGATGGAGCTTCTGAGAAAGGAAACAGAGGCCAGGCAATGACAAAGAAAGCTGAGGCTGACTCTCAGGCTATCTACCTGCTCTTGCTGGATGGCCTTGGGCTGGGTGAATGCCACTCACTCTGCTATAGATGGGCACTGGTCATGGCTTCGGCCTGCCCACATCCAAATCCCTATGGGACCACACAAGCAAGTTTCAAAGGTTCTAATGAAGGTGTCCTGATAGAACACTATACCCCAAAGGGCAGGTTCTCTCCTCCCTGGAGCTCCCTCTTGGCTGAGGATCTAGGCAGGAAGGTTGGGGCCAGGGACAGTGGGGCAGTCACAGGCTTACAGGAACTGATCTCAGGAGAGACGGTGGGCAGACAGACCTATGGGCTCCTATGAGTTCTGAAATCTAGATTTGGTACCAAAGGGCCCAACTCAGCAGGAAAGGCAGCAGGGCTCTCTGCCCCAGAGATCCTAGAAGGGTCACCTGCAGATGGCTAGGTCAGGCATGTCTCACTATGACACTAGCAGAACACATGCAGGTTCAATACAGTTACCAACACATCAGCCCAAGAGCAAGAACCTGGTTCCTCTTGGGAGAGAGGAGGAAGTGGCATTCTACAAGCACAGGTGCATCTTATGAGGTTCTGCAGGCTGCAGGTCTGGCTCGCTCCAGACTCTGGGCAGGGTACTACGCAGGCCTTCCTATCCTCACTTGTAGAAGAGGCATCCCTCTCAGGTCCAAGTGATAAAGGACAGAGGCAGGACTTGAATCCCAAGCCTAGGCCCCAGATAGAAGACTACCACATGTCCCCACAAAGGGCAGCAAAAGGCCACATCAGCCTCCCTGATGAAGGCAGCTGGCTCAGATTTGTGCAAGAGAGTGACAGCACCAGACAGGACCTGGATTTTCCATGAACTGAGCCTACAGGGAAGTGGGGGGGGGGCGCACAGGGGAACTTCCAGGCTGGCTGGGCACCTTGTCTACTCACATGTTCCACCTATACCCTGCTTCCCTTAGCCACACAAACCACACTCAGAGAGATGTCTGCACAGACCACTGAAAGAGGACCTGCAAACACAGAGCATCTCCTGGCTTCAAAACCACCCAAGTCTCAGCTTGGTCTGGTGGTGCATGCCTGAGGCAGGAAGATCACAAGTTCAAGGCCTGTTTGGGTAACTTGTCTCTAAATAAATAAATAAATAAATAGGGGGCAATAGAGAACTTGCCTCATGTGACCAATGACTGGGCTCCATTTCTAGTGCCAAAAAAATTAAAAATAACCCAACAAGTTCTATCAGGCCCTGGGAGGGGTAGGGTATCTGGCTCCTGGACTCCTTCCTAAAGTGAAGAGGAAGGTGGGGTAGTGGGACACATCTGGAAATGGGGAAACAGCCTGAGTGGTTGTCACATTTGAATAAACATTTAGATGCTGAGAAGAGTATAAACCCAACCAGATCCTCATTTCCCAAAAGTAGCAGAGAAATCCAACAGTTTTGAAGAGTAAGAACACACAAGTTAGTTCTTTATCTGGCTCCTGGTGAGAAAAGCTCTTCCAAGCCAAAAAGGAATGGCAGAAAACACAAAGAATGAGAACTTGTCTCCATCAAGTTAGTCTCCCCCATGTAAAAGAGAAGTGTGATGAAAATACTGCCCAAAACAAGAGAGTTCCAGACCATTCTACACACTCCCTTCCTTTTAGATCCCAAATCTCATCTTTATCAGCCACGCCCTGACAAAGCCTAGGAGGGGAGGCGCAGGCTGTAGGCACAGCCCTGCCAGGGCCAGCGGGAAAAGCTAACTTACCTCCTTGGCCTAGCTCAGGGATGGAGGAGTTGTGATGGTAAACGCAGCCTTGCCTTACCTTCAGCTGGTAGACGGGCACCAAGCCCGTCGACAGGAAGGACTGAGGCTCCCATCAGCAAGTGCAGATGATTGTACAGTTTTGGGGCTGCAGGTCCCAGGCCTCTGCCTAGGATGGGGAAGTCATACCATCCTACAGGAAGAACACTAACAAAATGTCATGCTACCCCCACCTCAGGTGGCACTGTGTCCTCTGGGACAGTAGAAACTGGGTGAGAACCCACACCTGGATTGGCCAAGACCCTCCCTGCCTCCTCTTGTCTCATCCTTCATCATCCTACTCCAGCGAGTGGCAGTTGGAAGTAGACCAGCCTTCTATGGCTCAGGGCCCATCCTATAAGCCTGGGTCTCTGCTTTCCAAATCCCCAAACCTTCCAGACCCGGTTGCCTGCCCGCTGCTCTCCCAGAAATTCATGTGGCTTAGCCAGGATCAGCCAAGCTGGACTCTGATTTTTTTTTTTTTTTTTTTTTTTTGGTTTTTCACGGTAGGGTCTCACTCTAGTCCAGGCTGACCTGGAATTCACTGAAGTCTCAGGCTGGCCTCGAACTCACAATGATTCTTCTACCTCTGCCTCCCAAATGCTGGGATTAAAGGCGTGCCCTACCACGCCCAGCTTTGGACTCTGATTTTTGAAAAATATTTTTAATTTCTTTACTTGAGAGAGAGACAGACAAAAAGAGAGCGAGTATGGGCACACCAGGGCCCCTGACATTGCAAACAAACTCCAGATGCATGCCCCACTTTGTGTACCTGGCTTTACACGGGTACTGGGGAAATGGAAGCCAGGCTATCAGGCTTTACAAGAAGGCACCATTAACTGCTGAGCCATTTCTCCAGCCCCAAGCTGGACTCTGAATAGAAGGAAACCATCACTGAAACATCCATAGCTACCTGGGTATGAATTCCAAAGGCAGTAAGTAATGGCCGGATAGGAACTCCTTGCTGCCTGCCTGCCTGCACACAGGAGGTTCCAACGAGGGCACACATGGGTCCTTTAGGCTGGTTGCCCTTACTACCCTGTGCTGGTGCTATCCAGAGGCACTTCACCCACAGCGGGACTAAAGAGTGGCTTCGAGGCACTGCAGGATTCCAGAAACAGGCATTTGACGAGGTTTCTAACTTTGAGCTAAGTGCTGTCCACAAACCACACAACTTACTGAACAAAGAAATGGCAACCCTATTCTCCAGATAACATCAGCAACAAGGGACACTGCATGGACACTGGGGCAGCAGAGCAGAGAGCGAAAGGAGTCCCTCCAGCCTTCCAGTAGGAAGGGACTCATCATGGCAGCAAGGTATTAGAGGCGTGGGAGCTCCCCTTTAGTTCATATGCATCCTAATGCCCTCAGGTGCCCTTTGTACACGGTAAAGTGTCCACTGTTGAAAGATCCCCGGGTAGAAGCAGTTGACAGGAGCTACTAGGTGCTTCAGAGGCAGAGGAGACCTTGGAAGCCATTGGCTCGAAATCTCCGTTTTACAAGTAGAAACTCCTCCCACCAAATCCCGAGGTTGCAATTCCACTCCTGGGCTGCAGAAGGAGCCCCAACAGGCAGCGCCTGTCCTCAGGATGCTGCCAGAGCAACACAACTCTTGTCTGCAGAGCCTCTAGCCTCCACCACGGAATGTCTGTGCTTCTCCTATTCAGGGCGCCATACGAAGAGACTGACATGGCTTGGGAACCTTCCAGAACTGGGTGCATGCCCACAGGACACTTAGGCACACTGCTTCCTTCTGAGAGTTCTACTTACAGATACACTCCTAAGTAGCAAATAGGCAATAGGACAGGAAACATGTTAAGAATGTTAAAATGTTAAGAAATAGAAATTGTCACAGCATATCTGCACTCAGAATTGGCTATGATTCCTGGCAACATATTTTGAGCACAAGACAAGTTTGCTAATTCCCAATGAGCCAGCTTAGAAACAGACTACAAATGAATAGTAAGCTCATCATGAAGCTATGACAGCACCCCAAAACACCCGTTTCCCAGGCTTCTCAACTATGAGCTTCAGAAAGGGGTCTCGTTGGAGCATCACTAGTAACCTGGAAGCCCTTCTTGGCTCAGACATCCAGAACACTTCAGACCAGGGAGACAGGGAGATTCTAAAGGACAGGTGCATCCCACCTAGCCATGGCTCAGGTACCTTGACCCTTCAGGAGTCCCCTCTGTATCATTGTTCAATTCTCTTCTCTACTTTGAAATAGCTTCTGCTTTTTAGAAAGAAATTTAGAAATCAGTTGCTCCAACTCCAGCCACAGAACGGAGGGCCTATGCTCAATGGGCAAAGTGCAGCCCTGGGCTCATGTCCTCAATGAACAAGGCTTGGTGGCTATTACAGCCAGCAGTGTCAGGGTGTGGGCTGACACTAAAAATACAGCATCAATGTCCCCTGGCACACCGCCCCATGCATGGGCTCTAAGGATGCCTGCAGGTAGAAATACCCACATTCACAAACAGGCTGGAATAAAAGTCCTGCACAGAACAGCAACTCCCATGGTCAAGGTCAGACAGTCTCAGGCAACGAACAGCGAGGGAGCACTGAGTGGCTCTGCAGACACTAGAAAAAACTCCAAGGCCATCCCTGTGCCCAGCAAGCTTGCCAACATTCTGCCTATACCTGTGTCCCTACCTTACCTTAGCCCAAGTGCTGGGGCTCTGGGCTCCTCACAGTGTGCTGCAGCTGGCTTTGAGGGTGAGACCACAAAATGGGGGCTAATCTGAACCTATTACATGCCCCATGTCACACTATGTAAGCAATACCACAGTAACGAGGAATGAGTTACTGTGCCAATAATTCATACCTCCAAAGGGTTCCACACTCAGCCGTGTGCACGAGCAAACGACAAATCGTTCTGATGGATTCTTAACAGAGCCCATCGCTGAGGAACATTACAGCCGGCCACAAGGTGCTCAAATAGATGTCATTCTTCAAAATAAAAGGACCTTTCATCATGAATTTTAATTCAAACTATTAAGACAGTCTTCCAAAGCAGACGAGTAAGGACAGCCAGACATGAGTAGGGAAGTGTTGTCTCATCAGAGCACCAGCTGGGCAAAGCTCATGGTAAGATTTGGGGGAACCTCTCACCCCTGCAGAGATCCTCTTCCCAAACAAGGTGGGGGCACTGCACCCCTGCCTCAGCCACTAACAGGAAGAGCATCTGCTTAACAGATTTTCCCAGGCTCCGGTGTAGTACAAAGTATTAGTAACTGCCTAGAAGATGGGAAAGCCTCTCCACCTCACCCCCACTACAAGGATATGAACCCGCCAGGCACTGCGAAGCTTAGGTCAGGGAACAAAGTCAGCCCCTAAATACTTTTCTCCCCACCCCAAATGCACATAACTGGGTTGCAGAGTGCCGGCCTGAGTCCCTGAGCCTGTGGCCTGTGCCGAGGGAGAGCCACCAGCCTTGCAAAACTGTCAGCCGGAACTCCTTCCATTCACATGCTTCTCTGAGCCAAGGCTCTAAGCCTCTTGTCCTCATCCCTACTCATGTGTCCACCCACCGTTCAGTAGACAGGCCACTCCCGGCACCTCAAACCCTCCCAAAGCATCATCTCCCACCCGGACCTGCTAGTCCTCTGCAAGCAGCCCCAGAGCCCAAGCTAAAAAGTGGCTCAGATCCCTGGTCAGGCTCTCTCCATCCCAGCCTTCCTCACAGGGCCCCAAATCGCACACTGCTCTCCCCACTCCCTGACTACACTTCCCCAGGTCCCAGCTCACCCTCCCCACAAGCTCTCAGTTGTGCCCAGTCACCCCTGCAGCAAACACTGCCCCCCAATCTGTGTAATCCCTCACTCTCTCAAGTAGCTTCCGGGTCTCTGCTCCGAGCCACCTCCCTGCTCCCCTCTCTCTGAACCATAAACCAATCCTGCACCTGGCCCGGCTCTGTCATGGCATCTTTGTGGGGCCTCCACCCAGTCTGAGCACCAAGAAGCCCACAGTCCCAATCAGCATCTGACATAGTTTGGTCCAGAGCATGGACTTGAAGGTGAGGAAGACCAGCAGGAAGGGAATGAAAACTGCCTCAACCCCTTCAGGAAAGTGAGCCGTGGAGGTCTCAGCTCTGGAGAAGAGATACTATGAGGTAGGCGTGAGTGTCAAGAGCCATCTCTCCATTGAGGTGGAAGCTGGGCACCTGGCTCCGAGCTCTCAGTATTGTTCAGTGCAAAGTCCCTATTATACTTCATGCCTTGACAGTGTTCTCCTACCAGAGATGGCTGCCAACCCTCTATCACGAAGCTCTTTTGCCCACCAAAACTCACAGCTTGTGAGGACTAGTTCCCATACCTCCTGGTAGAGCTCTGGACTTTGCTGACATCCCCATCAGCAGGACGCTGTAAGACAGAATTTAGCACATGATATTAATTGGAAGGCTCTTGATCCCAACACAGCAAACTTTTCATCTCCCAGTATTCCCTCTGCCTTTAATTTAAAACACGTGATGCTCTCTAACTCCAGCCAGGTCGCTGACACTCTCAAGAGGTGACTGGCAAAGTGTGATGTGGATGCATACAGGACTGTCTCCCATCTCTGTGTGCTCACCTCCAGTACACGTGGACCAGACACCCAGTCACAATGGTGCACTCTGGTCAGTGGTGTCCAGCAGCGGCTTCCAACTTTCAGTCAGCAAAGGGTAACCAACTAGGGTGGCAACCATCTGCCAAGGACAGAGAATGGTGACTCAGAGCACAGCAGACCACAGGCAGCTCTCCAGCCACCTCGCCCTGTAAGGAAACACCTGGGTGCCTGGCTGAGAATAGCTCACACGAGCTGCCTGAAATAGGCTCCATCCAGGTGTCCAATGCCAACATTGAGCTAAAACCACACAAGGTCCTTGGGGGAAAGACCAGATCCCCAGACCCAGCTAACCAGACTTAGCCTGCCTCAGGGTGAGCCCAGATGAAACTTGAGTGCAGACCACCCTGACCCCACTGTGGCTACTGACAGTCATGGGAAGGGCTCAGCCAAAGACAGGAGGTTCCCAATTGCGCCCCTCATTTCTTGAGGATCTGAAAGAACTAAGTAAGTGCATTCTGGCCCACAGGAAACAGATCTCTGAGCACTCGAGGCTGGGACAGGTTCCTGTCTCGTCTCATCCCATCTGCTTCCGGACAAGACATGAGCTGAGGTCTTCACTTTGGCAGCAGATTTTAGAAGTCCTACGGACCATGTCTGCTTCTTAGTAACATCAGACATGCCACTGGTGAAAAGGAGATATACTGACTTGCCATAAGCCACAGCTGGGATCCAAGGGGCTCCTTCAGCAAGGTTTATCAACAACCGAAACATGACATGCTCAAGAGCGTCTGTCTTCCTCTCACCTGTCTCCTGGTGTGTATCAACGAGAGAGAGAGAGAGAGAGAGAGAGAGAGAGAGAGAGAGAGAGAGAGAGAGAGAGAGAGAGAGAGAAATAAACCCATCTGAGTCTATTCTGGTGACCTGCTTGACACTTCTCAAATCTGGTGACAATCTTTGAATCTCAAAACTGAACCAGCATGTGAGGGAATCAGGGGATGTGGATCCCCTCTGAGGAAGGTGGAGCTGGGACTCAGTCTTCTCTTTGGAGACAGAATGACAAAGAAACCAGGACCTTGATTGCATTTTCAGTGTTACAGTTTCAGAGACTGATTTCCAAATTACATCAGGCCATTTTCAGAACTGTAGATGTGGAGTCTAATAAAATCATGATCATGGGTCTAAAGCAGAACAAACCCAAAGAGCAACCAAAACATTTCTATGAGGACTAGGGACGAGCTTAGTTGGTAGAATGCTTGCCTAGCAAGCACGAAGCCCTGAGGTCAATCCCCAGCTCTGCATAAACCACACATGATAGCATACGCTTATAGTTCCAGCACTCGTGTAAAGGCAAGAGCACCAAGGAGTTCAAGGTCATCCCCATCTAGTATTAAGTTCAAGGCAATCCTGGGATACATGAGGACCTATAATAAAAGAAGAAAAATAAAATTTCTATAACCTATAACAAGAGAAGGACACAGCCCACCCGCTGCTTTATAAGCAAAACATTCTTTTCTTTCTGTTACAGTAGAAAATCAGGAAGTACAAAAAGCCTCCACAGAGTTTGAAATAAAGGTTTATCTCCACAGGGGCTCCAGCAAGATAATGCCAGTGGGAACAAGAAAAAAGGACTGAAAAGCAAGGTTAGGCCTGAGAGGCTCCAGTGTCTGAACCTCACTACAGAGGCCACACAGGCTCTGACACTGATACAAGTCAGTTACCTTCAAACCCTGGAACTCACACGAAGACATGAGCAATCAGCCATGCCCTTGAAGACAGGTCCTGGGCAGTGTGCCAGGATAGTGCCATCAGACACTAGCTCCCCAGGTAGACAGCCCCCAAACTGAAAGCATAGCTGTCATCCTGTCTAAAGCCTGGCATAGCAGGAAATGGCTGGCATTCACTCTCAGTCAAGTCATGGACAAGGTGGGTGAACTAGCAGGGTAACTTCATGCTTCAGAAACCCACAGCAAAAGCAGAGAGCAAGCTAAATGTCTTATGCGCCAGATAACCAGAGCTCCAGTCCTACCCGACCAGGGAGAATTTCAGTCAGGCAAGTACAGTTCTTCTCCCAGCAGCATCTTTGGAAATTTCTGCTTTTCCAAATGCACATACTGTGGTGAGTCAATGAGACTCAGTCTTGTGACCTCATGGCCGTCTCCTGACAGGTCCTCTCTGGATATCTGCCTCAGGCCTCAGTTACTGATGAAGGGACAAGGGGGAAATTTCAACAAGTCAACCAAGACAACAATGAGGACAGGCTGCACTAAGATTCCACAGACAGATGCTGGCTCTCGGAAATGGCACAGACATAAATGTGCATCACACATGTGTGCAGATGTATGTATGACATATGTGTGTTGATGATGTCTTTACACCATAGATGCGTAGCCCATCCCATCAGCATTATTCTAAATACAGATAATAAACTCATGTTAATAATAACGGGGACCTTTACAATGCTCTGGAGGAAAGTGTACCCCCAAGAGCCACCCAGCACATTCCGCACATGCTGACCCTGTGCACTTGAGGGAGGTGTGGTGGAGAAATGTAACTGCACTGACTGACACTCTCCCTGTGCTCTGGACGTGAGGGGTGTCATGGAAGCCCAGGTAGGAGAGGGGCAGGAGCCATGCAGCCACTACAGATCAGCCTCAGGCTTGGCAATGAGTCCCCAACCCTCCATCCAATGGCAAATGAACATTGTCAAGGGAAAGCTATGTAGCTTGCTTTTCCAAACAACTGCAGAACTGGTCCACAAGCCCCTAGTTCATAGACTCTGCCCAGGGGACACACTCACTCTGTCCACAGTGGCTGTGACACGAAGGTTTCTGAGGAAGACAGCACTGTGCAATTCCCACAAGCAGCCTACTTTAGGAGGCTGCTGTCTTGCTGGGGAGCTAAGGGTCCCTGGAACCAGAGGCCTGGGTCTGAATTCAACATCCCTTCTTCCCTCTTACAGATGAGGGGCGAGTGCAAAGTGCTCTCAGAGTGCTGTTTCAGGGTCCCTAAGAAACAGAGCTCATGATGGCTGCTGGCACAGCCATGGAGACTGAGCTGGAAGAACGGGAAAAGCTTAGCACAGGGCCTGGCATGTAGGAAGTGAGTCTCCTTGAAGCGACGGAGGGAGAGACACATATAAAGGAGTCTGACACATTTTTTTTGAGGACAGTCTGGAAAGGCCACCATTTTGAGTAGACAGGAGGCAGACAGGTGGGCAGACTAAACCTCCCAAAATGCCAGCAGCTGAGCAAAACATGAGCCCAAGAGTGGACAAAGGGTCATCCTGGCCCAAGAACCTGACTGCTGGGGACCTGGCAACGCAGCGGGAATCGATGATTGTAACTAAGTCTGCACCCACCCCAGCCTGAGCTGAGGCCCAGGAGTCCTTCATGTGGAGTTCTGGGGGTGGAGAGTGGGGAACCAGTCTTCACCATGACAGTTGCACACCTAGCACATGCTGATGATATTCTGCCAAGAAAAGCGCTGGATGACCTGCCCCCAGTGATGAGAACAGGAACCTCACACTCTACACTCCAAGTTGCACCTCCGTACACCAGGCCTTCCTAGGGGCCCCATACAGAAGTGACAATCTCCCCTGTCTCAGTAGACATCACATGCTGGTGCTACCCCTTGGGCCTCTAAAAGCAAGGAGGATGACATCTGGACCCCACATTTCTGATATCACAAAGTTCCATGGGTCCCGTCAGGGCCAAAAGACCCTTCTAGCTCCCCACTCAGCAGATAAGGACTGCCCACTCCACAGACACCATACCAAGTACATGTGCACACTGTCCCCTAGGACCCTGCAGCCCCTCCTGACACACCTAGGCCTAAAGCATCTACCCAGTGGTCTCTGCGGCACACTGGACCTAGGGCCAAGTGTGGGATAAACTGAGCTGTGGGGAAAGAGAAAAAAGGTACAGAGAGGAACCAAGCCCTGGAGAGAACAAACTTTGCTTCCACTGCTCATGCAGAGTGAGGCAGGAATGGTGTCGCAGGAACGGTCCTGGCTCAGGACTCTGCCTGTGACAGACCTTGTGAGTAGACACTTCCTCAGGCCAGTTCCTGCTCACACGACGGGACTCAGACGGCTCCCCGGCCCCTGCATGTGGTCATGGGTCCAAGCTGAATGGGTAGCAAGCCCAAAACAAAATCCAAGCAAAACAGAGACTGTCCTGGGCCTTTGTAAGTCCATGAGGACAGAGATCGTACTTACAGTGAGCTGTGGCCTGGCCCACAGCCCAAGAGCAGACCAGGACAAGTCTGGGCTTCAGGAGCTTCCAGCCCAGCACCTACAGAAGGCAAGTATAGGCAGGAACCCCAACTGTACAATGAGTCCCCCTGTCCAATCAGACTCACCCCCCCCCATCTCTTTACCTGTAGCCCTCAACCCCACATAAGCTCACGCCACATGGGATAGCTCACGTTTGAGCCCAGCAAGGGAGGAGGGGCTTGAAGGGCCCCTCAGAGCAGATCACATGTAGCCTTGGGCACCTGTGCAGCCAGGCCTCTTCCTCTCTCCACACCAGGGTGATTTAGGCTTAATGTGAACATGTTATGCAGGAACAGAATGTTTTCTGATCTGAAATGGCAGAAAAATGGAACCTACAAGCTTGACACCTGCTCTACACAAACCATCTGATGGCTAGAGGCCCGACCTTTGAGAACGACCAGGCAGGCTCCCTTAAGAACAAACTGCATGCCACACACATTTCCAGATGTGCCAAAAGCAGACATCCACATTAAACTTGGCTCGTGGGTTTCCTCCAGGAGGCATGGACTCAATTCAGGCCAAGACACTGGACCTGGGACAGACAGACACAGGGTCCCTAAGCAGAGATAAAGCCCTCTACAGCCAGGAGCAGAGCCAACTGGCCTAGGCACAGAGCTGGGCCACCCCAGCTCTCATGCCTTCTTGGTTGGACAGCGTCCCTCCTCTCAGAGAAGTGTGACATCCCCATCCTCAACCACTCCCTTCTCAGCCTGCCCTATCAGTCTGTTTTCACTTATAACCAAGAAGCTCTAAGCCACTGAAACAAAGAACAGAAGGGCCTGCTGGTATATGATTCCCAGCTTAGGAAGACAGGAAGAGGCAGCGCATCTCACACAGTGCTCCAGGTCCAGAGCCTGGTTTCTGCATTCAGGAGACCTGGCCCTGCCTCCACGGGGAAATCTGCCATTCTTCATCTTGCATAAATATCCCGAGTGAAACAGTTTTCATTTTAAGAAGCTTTAGTTCCAGGCAACCTGACAATTAATTTAATCCAACGAGCTAATCAAAGCGAGAAGCATAACAGCAAACATTTCCATTCAAGTGCCGGCTCTGGGATTTAAAGGAGTAAAAATCGAGAGTTAAGACTGAAAAGATCCCTGGAGACTCCAGGAAGAGAAAGCCAGCCTACTCCGGCTTCTGCCCTGGCACAGGAAGAACATGGGGAGAGCTTGGTCAGGCTGTCTCATGGGGAGTTCTAGAATGGGTGCATGTAAGTACATGTATGGAAACACATATCATGTCTGAGCACACACAAGAGGCACACAAACAGGCATGTACAGGTGTCGTATGCACAGGTATATGCACACAAACATGTGAGGTGGTAAACTCTGGACACACATGAAGCACAGACACATGTGTGAAAGCACAATGTGATGGTTAGGTTTTGTTGTCAACTTGGATCTTTTTAATTATCTTGGGTGGGTCTCTGAGGATGTTTACAGGAAGACAGCCTCTCAGCAAGGGGCAAGATGTAAAGAAGCTGAAATAAGCTAGAACTAAACATCCTTTCCTGTGTGGACCATGCAGGAAGGAAATTCCAGAGACTCAAGAAGCCATTAAGTCTGGTATAGGATTGCAAGTCCCACCCTAAACCTATATAAAGGAGAAGAAATTCTCTTTGGCCCCCCTGCCTGTTCCCTGTCCTGTGTGTGTGTTGTAGGTGATGGGTTTTTCTCTCTGCTTAGACCTGTGAAAGAGGGCCAGTCTCTTTCACTGTTATGAAACTTCCCCTCAATCTGTAGTTTAAATCAATACTTTCCTCCCATAAATTGTGCCTGGTTTGAAGATTCATCCCAGCGGCGTGTGGCTGACTACAACACACATGTAGGAGGATTAAACGTGTATGCATGTGCATAGGTGCACTGCTGCATGCCATGTGAAGACCCACAGACACACGTGTATGTGCATACACAGAAACATACCTCCCAATTCCACACATAACTAGTGCAAATGCATGTTCCCTGTGTATACATGTGTGCACTCAAACATGTTCCCACAAGTCAAACATGGCCAACTCCTCTTGCTTCATCTTTTGCCCAGTAGAGGTGCTGTCTCACATTTAAGATGAGGAGCATGGACGTCCTCAAGGTTGGATGCAGTAACCGCAATCTCTCCCTGGTCAGGCTGACATCCTCAATGCCTTCAATCCAGGCCTGACACAGCCATACCCCTATTTACCATGAGTCCCTAGAAAAGTCTGTTGAAGACAAAAACACCAAAAAGCACAGCTGAGAGGGACCTTCAGACCTAACAACACAAAAAATTCTAAAACACATACAGACAGACAGACAGACAGACAGACAGACAGACAGACAGACAGCATCAAGGAGCTGAGCTGGGGTCTTCACACAAGGATGGGGTCTGCCCCGCTCAGCACAAGTAGGGAAACAGTGATAAGGTCAGACAGACATCAAGATGACAGAGCTGGGGCCTGGCTTTATGGCCAGGGCCGGGCCATTCCAGATTATGCCCTGAGGATGACAGCAGGGCTCCTCAGCCTCTGGCCTCAGCCATGTACCTCAGACAAAAGAAGCCCTGAAGGTTCTGCCCCATCCTCAAAGCATATGGGCAGAGACAGGGATCCTTTCATCCTAAAATGTCCCAACACCCGTGAAAAACACAAGAGGTGAGGGAGGAGGGAGTCACAGAAATAAAAAATCACCAAAGTATTTTCTCAACGAGCCGTCGGTCATATGGAAGGGTAGGCGCTCCGTCAAGGGACCCTCCAGTTGGCTGGCCCTGGGCTATGGAAAATGACTGTCACTTCTGGCTGCCCTGAGCCATACATCCATGAGCTGGTCTCTCACCAGTGACACACAGGATGGACACACAGAAACTTGGAACCACAGGCCCTGTGTCCAACAAGAGCAAGTGCCAGCAAACTTGAAGGCTCACCCTCTGCCCACAATAGTGCCCTGCCACAGTAGCCTCTGGCCCCAATTGCGGACATCTCCTGTGGCCCCCAGAGACCACTTTCCTGTACCAGGCTTCATGACAGTACTCACTGCCCACATCCTCTCTTCTGTGGCTCGACCCATAGCCTCTGCCTATTGCCACACAATTACCATCATCCAGATTGTTTCCCTCTACTCCAACTTCCCAAACACACCTTCCTTCTGCCCCCCCCCCACTGGACATTACCTATCTTCCCTCCTCTGGGGAAGCCATTCCAGTCCCATGGATTATAACACACACAAACACAGAGAGAGGTGCAGAGGGAGAGAGATGGGAAGACACACTAACACACACTAACAAAAACAGATACAAGAAATACAATGACAGAGATATAGAAGCACACACACTGACAAAGATAGATTTACACATACATATGCACTGACGAGAGATATACACATACATACACTGACAAGAGAGATATATACACATACATACACACTGATGAAAGATATAGACACACATATACACACTGATGAGATATACACACACACACTGACAGACATACATATATACATACACACACACACTGACAAGAGATATATACACACACATACACTGACAAGATATACAACACATACACTGACAGAGAGATAGACACACACCCTCTGCCAAAGCCCCAGCCATGCTGCACCCAGAGAGCTTCCTGCTCACTTTTCATGAGTCAAAAGGCCATTCCCAGTGTCAGACCAAAAACCTCTTCCAAGTTCCTTAAAACAAGGTCCTCAAGCAACAGCAACAGGTATGATGGACATGTCTGCAAATCCCAGCACTTAGGAAGTGGAGGCAGGAGGATCCTGCCACTCCTGGAATCCAGGTCTGGAGACAGCTGGGTTCTCATGATGGCAAGAATGACAACTAGTGGTTCCTGTGTGATCAGCGCCAAGCCTTGGGCATATCACACATGGCACACGTGGATATGGCCTCCCCTTCTCAGTGAGGAGACCAGAGCTAGGAGAGATGATGTCCATGGGGAAGGGCAGGCTCAACCTCCAAGTCCACTTACTGAACAGTGTGGCCACCACCACGAGGAAGGCTGTGACAAGTAGGGCCTCCATCCAGTCTCAACCTCAAGACAGTGAGTGGCCACGTTTTTGAGTCACTGGCCAACTTCTCTAGCTGTGAGACTTTCAGTCCAAACATCCAGGTGGGCCCCAAGTGTGTTACAGGAATCTGCTGCCCCAGAGACAGGGGCAGGGAGCCGTGGAGGGCATGAGTCATTCAAAGACTTATACCCATAACCAATTCCCAGGGGAAGCCTGATCCTCCGAGCACCAGCCTCTGGGCCCAGCCTGGCACACTGAGGAGAGAAGTGGAAAATACGTGGGTGAGAACTCTGCCAGGGAAAGTAATCATGTGTGAGAGAAGGAAACCTCTACTACAGCAGAGAGGTCATGACCTAGGTGAGCCACGGTGACTGCATGTCCTCCGTGTTATACACCTAAACTACCTAGGCGTGACCCTGCTCCTGTCTCCTACATACAATAGGTTCCTCATCCTGTTACCTCTCCCAGACTATGTATATACACCTGACTGGTCCCCAGCTGATGGCAGTTCGGGAATTAGAACCTCATTGGAGCTGTGTTGCTGGGGGTGGGCTTATGGGGTTATAAGCCAGCTTCCCCTTGCCAGTGTTTGGCACACCTTCCTGCCGCTGTTTCTAGTGCTGTGGCGGAGGTGATGTCCACCCTCTGCTCATGCCATCATTTTCCCTGCCAGGATGGAGTCTCCCCTTGAGTCCGTAAGCCAAAATAAACCCATTCCTCCACAGGCAGCTTTTGGTTGGGTTCTTTGTTGCAGCAACAAGAGAAAGGTTGACTACAACACTCACCATATACAGAAATATGTACTCACAATAACACATGGATATTACTTTCTAAAAATGAGGAAAACTCGTCCCAAGACATCATCTGTGCAGGTGAAACTGCTCTTGCAAGATCATCCTGTTTCATAGGGTAACCAGTTTCACAGGGCTCAGCCAAGCTCTTGGAGCACAACCTGTCTTCTCCTTCCATCCTTATGCAAGCCAGGGGCCCTGTGCTGTCCCCTACTGTCCTATCCTGTGACACCGTCATGCCACACACAACCACGTTCACCTCTCTACACCTACACAAATCTGGGGATGGGCCAGACACCCAGGCAAAGCAATGAAGCAACTCAGAACCCCATGCCAAGGTCAGCGCCCTCAGCTCTGGGCACGAGCTCCCCTAGAAGGCAATCCAAAGACACTCACTCCATTTCCAATTCTCTGCTCTCCAACCTCGAGTATTAATCTTATTCAAGGCTAGTGAGTTCAGCGAAGCCTGCTCGGTGAGCAGAGTGAAACTACTCCATCAAGTGGGAGTTCAAAGAATGCTCTAATTCCCCTTGCTGTAATCAACGACACGCACACACATGCACATGAACCTGTCTCTTCCCACCAGATCCCTCTCGCTCTGTGTGCACAGCTGGTCCTCCCATGTAGGAGTCTTGCTGGAAGTCATCTCTACCCCTGGCTCCAATTCTGCAAAGCACCTCCCTTTAAAGTTTCATGTCATAGGGCTGGAGAGATGGCTCAGCAGTTAAGGCACTTGCCTCCAGTGCCTGAAGCCCTGGGTTCAATTCCCCAGGACCCACATAAGCCAGACCCACAAGGTGGTGGCCCCGGTGCGTGCTCGCTCGCGCGCTCTCTCTCTCTCTCTCTCTCTCTCTCTCTCTCTCTCTCTCTCTCTCTCTCTCTCTCTCTCTCTCTCTCTCTCTGTATTTCTCTGCTTGAAAATAAATAAATAAAATATTAAAAAAAAAAGTTTCATGTCATATTCCAACATCTCTACCCTGGTGTGAGAATACCTTCTGCAGAGAAGGCCTAAGCAGCCCAGGCTCTGCCCTGCAGCCTGGTACCTCCTCCAGCCCTGGGCCCAGGAGTCGGGCCCCCTCGGTGCTGACCAGACCTCCACCTCACCACAGAACAGTGGGATAACAACATCAGCCTGCTCACACTGTCACCAGGATTAGAGGAGATGATACACAAACGGGATGAAATTGCCAGTATCACCCAGGTTAGGTATCTGTGCCAACCCAGCACACTCGTGCCCCACTGAGTCAGCAGACACCCTACACTGCAGCCCACCTCCTGTGGCTCAGCAGAGCTACGCAACAGCAACTTTGGGACCGTAAAGCCGACAAAAGCAACAAGATCGTCAACAATGGGTGCACCCACCAGAGCAAATGTTCCAGAGCTGTCCACTGCTGTTGTATGGCCCTGGTCCTCTCACCCTGCAGGGCCCCTGAAGTGACCACCTCAGGAGCTGGGTTTCCAGACTCTGTGCCAAGCCCCCATCAGTGTGCACGGAGACGAGTGGCCCGCTGTCCACCCAGCCTCTCTCTCACTGAAATCCTCTGATGATGGCAAGTCACCTCCAATGGCCTGATCACACTCAAGAGGACAACCCAGAGACAAGTGGCCCATCCACGTGGAGGACACAGTGCGGTGATAACATTCAGGAACTGTGGGTAGATTCTGGAAATGGGACCTCACCACATGAGCAAACAGTCGTGTGCCCTGGGTCACTGGGGACCCGCCTGGTTAATGTGTAACTATTGCACAAGACCAGCTTGTACGAAAGCAGGCCCCAAGAGCAGGCTAAAGAAATGAATCACTTTTATTGCATGTACTACGATCATTATGGAGACTTGGGAGGGCCAAGAATACAGAGGACCAGAGAAGGTAGGAAGATTAAGAGATGGGCCAAGTGCGGGGAGGTTCCTGAGGCCCCCAAAACATTACAGGCCATTGCCAAGGCTCTTGGTTGCCCACCAGAATGAGATGGTAAGACTCTAGTGCTGAAGACCACATATGCTTGGGCTGCAGGTCGCTAAGAAATCAAGCTGGAGCTGAGCTGGAAATCTCCTCCCTGTTAACCAGCTGACAGAAAGCTGGAAAAAGCTATGGCTGCCTACAGTCCTATGGGAGAGAGAAGTCATCAAAGGGGGTGAACAGCAGTGGACCTTGCAAGCCTTAAAACTGACCAGCCAGGCCAAATGTGCCAACTGGGGCAATAGTGGTATGTCTATTGTAGGGGAAACCAATTGCTCTCTAATTGGACTGGAGGGAA